>MJUT01052729.1:321515-342628 GCA_002080005.1 Gigantidas platifrons | reverse complement strand
TACCTGACAACTATCATTGTTTTTCAATTGATGTCAATTTAGAAGACATTTAATACTATTTATTTAATGAAATATTTAAATGGAATAAACAAAAATCCTATTTGAAAATTGATTTCTTAAAAGACATTATACAATCATATGAACATCAGACATAATTTCATTAATAGATATAAATATATATTAACAGGATTGGGAGGATAAGCGCTTGACATGGTTAAATACGTCATCTACTTCACATGATTATTCCTCCATTAATTTTCTATTTGCAACTGGGGAGTATCTATGGCGACCAGCAATCATTATAGAAAATGCGTATGTATTTCAATTTGTGTTAGTTCATAAGTAAAGTTAGTTTTTTCTATCATTCTTAGAAAACATTGAACATATCGAAGATAATTGAAACCAAACTGTATATGGTGGTTAACTGCATTGTCGTCTACAAAGTTGATTATAGGATTAAACTCTTCTTTTCAGGAGTTCATGGATGTGTAAACGGTGCCGAAGGACGTTTATGTAAAGCTTGTGAGTGCATTGGCACCTTTTACACATGCATAAACTTCTGAAAAGAACCGTTTAATCTTTATAATTCTTTAATTTGAATCTTTTCCCTATTTTGATTATTAAAGTGATTTCATACTTGCTTTCAATCGGACACTATCGTAGTTTCCCGTCGGCTGCCGCCATATTGTTTATGCTGGTTATACAAAACAAGTTCATCAAGTTATGAACGAATCAAAAACAAACAGATGACAGTGCTCTTGTCCAACAGGCAGGAAAACGATATACATATACATTAATTCTATAAGAATTATATTTTTATGATGATCGGAATTCCAATATGGGTGTCTTTGTATATCTTAGTTTATCATATGACCTTTCTGGAAAAAAAATGTTTTAAAAGATGTTTTCCTCGTTGTTTTTGTTTGAAGCCAAAACCGCGCATGTTCACTATGCGGTCCTCTACAAATTTTCCTATAAATCCAAGCATAAATCTACAATTATGAAATGTTCTGCTCTTCAATCATGAAAATGAGTCCCTGTCTTTCTCTATGTTAAAGGTAGTGATTCAAAAATACTTGGATCTGTTTTTACTTAAATTAGTTGAGGAGTAAATAAAACCTTTTATTACATACTTAGTTAAAATAAAGGCATTTTTGTATGACCAATATGACCGGAAGTAAACTGTCCATATTTTCACACCCCGGGAAAATAACCGGTTATTGGATTATTACAAGATCATTTCCATATCGAGGCCCATATTGGCCCGGGCCAATATGGGCCTCGACTTCGTCTCAGGTCAATATGGGTGTCTCTTTTCTAGATGTCGGAAGTATGTAATAAATAGTTTAATACATGGGCATTTCCATATTGGCCTGGTTATCATCCCTCGACCCATATGGGGGTCTTGGGATGATAACCAGGCCAATATGGAAATGCCCATGCATTAATCTGTATATACATCATGCTTCATCATTGTATGGAAAGCTAATTACATTTTGTACATTTAAATTACTAAATCATAAAAAAACCCAGGATAAAGTCATAGTCAATATTGTTATTTCTTATTTTTCCTGTTTTAATATAATACTGTTATAATATTCCAATATTTCATTGTTTACTATGCAATCAGTGCCTATCAACACTGAAGTTGTGAATTCGAATCTCGATCAGAGCGAGATGTACAACATTATGTGATAAAGTTTGTAAGTGATTTGCGACAGGTCGATGGTTTTCTCCGGGTCCTCCGGTTTCGTCCACCAATAAAACTGACCGCCACGATATAAATGAAATATTGTTGAAAATGGCGTTAAACACCATCAAACAAACAAAAACATTGTTTACATGTTTACCTTTGAGATCTTGTTAATTAATTGATTGTTCTTTTGATATAGGATCGATGGTATTTCCGTTATAAATGACCGGGTGGTTCCCATGAGGATAACACAGGATGGACGGGTGATCTGGAATCCAGCTGGCGTTTATAAAGTCAGCTGTGAATCCAATACTAAATGTTACCCAATGGACGCACAGAGTTGCTATATAAAGGTCAGCGGATGGGCATATACTTCGACGGAAATAGTACTCATCTTCAACGTGAATGCTGTTGATAAAAGTTTTTACTCTGAAAATGGAGAATGGGATTTACTGACAGCCGACGCTTATAAATCACACTCAAGTGCCAAATATGGGCAACGGTTTTCTACCCTCTCTTTTCTGATCAAGCTACAACGACGGTTGCTGTTTCATATTATAAATACATTGTTTCCGGTAGCTTTAATGGCTATATTGATACCCTTTGTGTTTAAACTTCCGGTGGATTCAGGAGAAAAAGTTGGATTTTCTTTGACGGTCTTGTTGTCTTATGCTGTATATCTAACTCTTATATCTGACAACATTCCAAGTACATCAGTTACAGTTTGTTTTTTATGTGAGTATTCATGAGAAATGACATTAAATTATGTAAGTACACATGAGAAATGATACCATAATATGCAAGTACACATGAAAAATTATTTATTTTGTGTAAGTACACATGAGAAATTATTTTATATTGTGGAAATACACATGAGAAATGATATTTAAGGATTGATCTCAATTTTTTTCGGTTCATGAAGAAATAAACTAAAAAATGTGGTACACACTGTGTAACCCGCGAAGCGTATGCAGTACCACATTTTTTAGTTTATTTCTAATGAACCGAACAAAAAATTGTGATCAATCCTTATAAATTAATTCCTAATTAATTTTTTTCTTGTCCTAAAAATATTTTGACGGATAATAATTGCTTAAAAAGATTTAAAATTAAAAAATTTCCCAATTGAGACCCCAACATGTGACTTCCGGTTAAAAATTGTGCTTATGGGAAATAACATCAATTTTTTTATCCAATCAAAATCTCTTAAACACATCAAATTAATTTATTATATTATGTAAGTACACATGAGAAATGATTTTATATTATGTAAGTATGAAGTGTTTATGCAAGTACATATGAAAAATGATCATGATGTAAGCACTTCTGTTTACTTTATCCAAAAGACATTTTAAATCATTTATCTTTCCAGTTCTTTGATTATGAGAATACTTAATAAAGGTTATTCCATATACCTATATTTTTATCAAGGCAGATATGAGATATTAAAATGAGATAGGTATTTTAATGTAAGTAAATATGATGAATAGTATTGAGACAGGTAGCTTTAATATATGCACATTTATAGAAGTATGCTTTTGCATTTTTGCTTCCATGACAAAACGTTTACAGAAGTGACGTCAGAAAGACTACGTGATCTTTTGGTTAAACCTGTTCTAATCGAATACCTTTGGGAACTTCCTCTTCAATATAAACTGACACTGTTAGAGTTAATTGGTATAATATCGAAAATAGCTTAAAAATTTCCGTTTCCTATTCCACCGACCACAAGCATGAACAAACTCTGATACATTTGATGTACATTTCTGACATTGCGAAAATATAATAGAAATGATTGTAGCGACATTTGCACATCAGTTTTACATTAATTCTAGGGTTAATACTAACAGGGAAACTAATGAACAAAGGGTTCCCAGTCATTATTTCTAATGTTTTACGGTCACCATCGTGACTTGGTTCATCGCTACGGAATATCTGTGACCCAAATGACCATGGACATTATTCGTTTCTCGTAGTAACAATATCGTCTTCCTGTACTCTTTCATGACTTATCACAAGATTAATAGCAAAGGTATAACTAACGTTGGCTGCCACTAGTGGCGGATAAGGAACTGTTTACCTGAGTGCATCCCCTCTTCTTGTAGGATTAGTGAAGGTCAATCTATAGTTTTCTTCATAGTATTTTGTTAATCATTGTTTGTCTTTCTGTCCCTTTTCCATAGACCACTGTATTGTCCTTCTGTCCCTTTTCCATAGACCACTGTATTGTCTTTCTGTCCCTTTTCCATAGACCACTGTATTGTCTTTCTGTCCCTTTTCCATAGACCACTGTATTGTCTTTCTGCCATTTATGGCTTCTGATTAGCAAATATGCAGTTGAATTATTAGCGATGGTCTAGCAAGAACTATCCCACTGATTTTTTTAACGCGATTTTTAAATTATTCTGTTTACTATATAGTAATGATGCATAAGAAGAGTTTGAAAATACCAAAGGGGTAATCAGAATCTGTATATCGAAGAAGAACAGACAACACAATGGCCAAAAGAAAAAGTATTAAAGGACAAACAACGATCTACAAAACATACATATCAAACTAAAGATCGAGTAACACGAACCCTAGTTAAAAACCGGTGGTGAACTCGGGTGCGCCGGAAGGGTAAGCAGTTCCTGTTCCACTAGTGGCACCCGTCGTGTTAATCTAGTTACAAACCCGGTGATAAGTCATGAATGAGGAAAGGACCGGGAAGTGTTTACAACAAGTGGAACATATCCGTCATCATTTGTGATACATATATTCCATAGCGAGCAACCAAGTCATGGAGGTGACCGTAAAACATTCGAAGTGATGACTTCAACCTAAGTTAACAGGGGCAGATCCGGGGGGGCACCCGGCGCGCGCCCCCCCCCCCCTAAAATTGGAAAAAATATGATTTTTTTGCGTAAAATCGTGATTTTTCACACGAAATACCCCCAAAATTTTCGCGCCTTCCTCCGCTCGGTGCGATTTTTTTAAGTGCCCCCGCCCCCCCTTCCTAACTTGAAATCCTGGATCCGCCCCTACTTAACATAATTCATATGAACATGCATAATTTGATTTTGTTTCAATGCTCTTATTCATGATGTCATACTAATATTTTTCAGCTTTGTATCTTGCCTTTATTTTATTGATGGCTACTATAGCTGTTTGTTTTACAACTTTAGTCATAAATCTCCATATGCGTACAGACGACGAAGCGATGCCTGACTGGTTGAAGCATTTTACATTTAACTTCCTGGTGAAGATAGCATGCTGGAAGAACAGTTGTTTCTGTAGAAGGAACAAAGTAAAAGACAAATGTTCCACAACGCAAAATCACACGACGAATGTCATTCTTGTAACAGATTATACAGAAAATGACCATCCAGAATTGGCCATTATCGATAAGTCACATGGAAGGAATTATCAGTAATAATGGACAAAGTCTTCTACAATATTTACATGTTTCTGATTATTGTGTCTACATTCATCTTGTTTTTTGTAATTATCGCGGGTTATTACAGTGCTTCGTGAACATGAACAGTACAACCAAATAGAAGGTCCAACATGGAACTTCTCCCAGGTCATTCATAATTCTAATATACATTATCATTAATTGGGGGGGGGGTCGTCGTGGTCGTGATCGTTTGGTAGTTGGATTTATAACTACATATGCAATCAGTTTTTATCACCACGAACGTTGTGAGTTCGAATCACACTCAGGCAAGGTGTGCTCGATACAACATAATAAAGTTTGTCAGAGACTTCCAACTGGTCAGTGGTATTCTCTGGGTACTGAGGTTTGTTCCACCAATAAAACTTACCTCCACGATATAACTGAAATATTGTTGAAAGTGGCATTAAGCACCATAACACTAACCCCTTATTAATTTGTATAATTTACATCGAAGATATTTTTATGATCGACCAAAATCTTTTATAGTTTGATTTTCATTTCTTAAAATGAGGGGGTGGGGGCTTGAAAAGTGTTAGAAAACAAGAGACGTACGTAATATATATTCTAAGGATAAAATCAATAAAGAAATAGATTGATTTGTAAAGGTAAAATACATTTATAAAGGTAAAAGGTAAAATATATTTTGGTTTAAAAATTTCAACATCATACACAAGTGTTTAAAAATTTCTCGTTAATTTAAAAATAAAACATAAAACTGCCATCATTAACTGAAACTTCAATCCACTAATTGTAACTGCTGAGAACTTTCTCACCAAGGATAGCCCATGAAAGCCATTCAGCTTATTTCCAATGGGGTCCTTTATAAGTATCAGCTTAAAGTTCAAGTGGACATTAAAAGATCAACATGGGCGGGTAGAGGGATTACTTAATTTTAAAATAAGTACATTATCTATGAAAATATATATATATATATATATATATATATATATATAATTGTCATTATTATGATATGATATGTAGATAAATTTTTAGTATATAACAGTTAAGAAACAGATTAAATTAGAAGTAGAAATGATTATATTTACATTAGTGATATTATACATTTTTATGTCAATTACATGAACTATTGAATATTAAAAATTTGTCAATAGTATAGTTATGATACTCCATTGTAAGAATATTTTATTGATTTACTACTTTCAAATAAGGATAACAAATGGTTAGTTACACTAATCACGTTGTGTAGAGTAAATATATGATTGTAAGTTGTCAAGTTGTCAACCTATAGTAAATATGTAATGTTCTCATTTAATTATTTGTGTGAAATAACTGCATTTTAAACTTTGATGTTATATGTTATAATATTCAATCATCATAAATCAGCTAAAAGTATGCAAAATCTTGTGAACAAATTACAATTTTATCACTATGGTAACTTAATATGCTTCGACATATTAGTTATAGACATGCACACCTCATGTATGTCAAATAACGTTTATAACCAGAAAAAAAAGCAAAAGGAAACAATACAAAAATCAAGATTATATCTATCATGCAATGCAAAAGTTGAAAATTGTACCATTGTTCAAATATGAAGGGTTTTTTCCCATAAAATAAAAAAAAAAAACATTACCAAGATTAACAACGAAATTATACACTGAAGTTTTTGATACTGTAAGTTTGGACTGAAACTGAAAAACGACCCTTACTCTCAGAAAAACAGGGATGAAACGAAGCATTCATATGCGTTGGAAGGCTCTATTTAGCATTTTCAAATATATTACATTAAAACAATACCCTCTTCCAACTTAATTGAAGTTATTAGAAGACTATCTAAAAAAATATTTTTTATCAAATTCAAATGTCAGCTTGTAAAAAACAAACCAAGTGCTTTTGTTTGACATCTGTTCCCCTCTGTCTGAAATGAATCATATGAAACAGAATAAATATTACACAGTCAGAACAAAATCGTAGATACACTAACACAAATATATATGATAGGTCACTATCCTGGCTTGTCATATGCTCTTCTATGCAAAGTGCCGGGGTTGAGCTAATTTTATTTAATGAATATATCCAAGATATAATCATGCGATACCAATTGATTTCGGGGCCGCCGTGGTTGTGATCTACAACTAACTGTGTAATCAGTGCCTATCACCCCTAATTGATCCCCGTTTATGGCGAGGTGTACTCGATGCAACATTATGTGATAAAATTCGTCAGTTTCTTGCGACAGATCGGTTGTTTTCTCCAGGTACTCCGGTTTCCTCCAACGATAAAACTAACCGCCATGATATATTGTTGAAAGTGGCGTTAAACACCATAAACCAAAATCAACCCAATTGATTTCATCTCATATTTCTTAAAGCAATAACTCGATGTTTTTACAGTCTGAGGCCACTTTGTGATAATGTTTTTGCAATTTACAATTCAATGTGAATCTCCTATTTCTATGATTCAAGAAAATGTTATTGAAAATCACAAGACAATGAGTGTAATCAAAGCCACTATAAAAATCTTATTAGCGGTAAATTGATTGTTAGAAAGGTTTAAAGATACCAAAGGGATAATCAGAAGCCGTAAATCTAAGATACCAAAGGGGTAATCAGAAGCCGTAAATCTAAGGTACCAAAGGGGTAATCAGAAGCCGTAAATCTAAGATACCAAAGGGGTAATCAGAAGCCGTAAATCGAAGAAGGTTAGACAATACAATAACCAAAAGAAAACGGACAAAGGGACAAACAATGATCTACAAAACACTACACAGAAAACTAAAGATCGAGCACTAGGAACCCAACCAAAACAATCGAGTTTACTACTTGTAACCAAATCCGCTATCAAGATTTTATCAATGGTATTTTGATTGATACTCTATTGTACTTCGAGTTGACTACTTGTATGTAGCCTACTTTACTATGAACATTTGATCAGCGTTTTTCATTGGTGACTAATGTACACGTAAGCTTAGGTCGAGGTAAGGAAGATGTTAATGGTGAAGTGTAGTATATATTAAACGTGTGTGTTTAAACAGGTTGTAGAAAAGTAATGAACGTAATGAAACATATAAACTTGTACCCTTCTGGATCACCTGGCTTCAGCCCCCCCCCCCTACTGAAGATTGAATGACACGAACCCTACGTAAACCAGGGGTTGAGCTCGAGTACTCTGGAAGGGCAAGGAATTCCTGCTTCAATAGTGGCACCCCTCGTGATAAATTATGACCTAGGAAAGGAAGCGACTTGACTACGAAAAATGAAACATATCTGTGAAATGTGAAACAGACATTCCATGAATAATTGATATACAATGTCATGATGACGATTTTTCTTTTTGGAAAGGGGGAGTGTGTATTATCATTTATTGTTTGTGTTTTGTTTTGTTTTATGTTGTATCGGTTTTATAATTTTTTTTTTTTGCATTTATCTTTTAAGTAAATATACTTTCAGTCTGAACCGTGTCGGTGGCGTAATGGTTAGCGTGCTCGCTTCGAGTGCGATAGTTCGTGGGTTGGAGTCCCGTTGGGTCAAACTAAAGAATATAAAATTGGTATTTGTTGCTTCTCCGCTAAGCACGCAGCATTAAGAAGAAAGGGCAAAGACTGGTTGGCTGACAATACTTTCACCCCGAAAACAAATTATTATTTCAAGCGGAACTATATTGTTTCATCATGTACCATATAACAACAAAAAATATCGAAAATATAATGAGAGCAGGAATGCCAAATTTCATCAAATTCCATGCTATGCGTCTTAACTTTGGAAACGCCCATCTTTCATTAGATTGACTTTCATCGTCCTTCTCAGATTTAAGGTCGTTATGGCCAGTTATTTCTTGCAGTTGTTGTTTGGCCTCTTCTATCTGCCTCCTCAATTCTTCGGTAGTTTGAGGTTTAACATTTTTTCTTATGTAAGTCTTGTATTCTGGGTGCTGACTATTCTTGACAGAAATCCCAAATAGGTTGTCCATGATGGCTGAATTGCCACTATTCTTGTTCACTGCATCTAGACAAGGATTAAACTCATCTTTGTTCATATCTGGCGATTCCGTCCTACTAATTGCTAGTTCATTGTGTCCGCTATTTGTCAGTGCTCCATGTTTTGCAGCAAAGTTGTAGCCAGTAATTGACTTAGAAATCACAGACCGTGTTATGATTTGCCACTCCTTATCTTCATCATACACTTTGTTGTCCTTGTTTGTGTTTCGAATCCAAAGTTTATGCATGCTGGCATTTCCAGTCATTTTCTATATGAACACAGCAATTTCTAATACATGTATGTCTTATTTAACCTGTGCAATAGAAAAACAAGATATTAATAGTAAGAACCTTCGTCTTCTTACAATGCATCGCCGTTATAAATTAGAACTTTGAATTTGGTACAAATGATTTACTAAGTAGCACTCATAACTTAGTAGGACTCATAACTTAGTAGGACCAAAGTGTATTTCAAACTCAATTATGATTACATAATTTAGAGACGCAGCTTTTGGAGCTTACCTCTAAATCCAGTTGTTTTATTTGTCGATTTAAGAATACGAGCATGACTCTCCACATTGCAGGTTGTTTCATTACCAGCCTCGTGTGGAAGTTTGTCATATCCGTTCTTTTGCTTGTTTGTTGTTTTGTTTGTAGATTTGTAGAATTCTAATTAAGCATGCACAATGCTTCTGGAATAACAATTTTCAGAAAAAATAAATTCCGTATATCAATAATAATTATACACCCACAATACATGGGAAATTGTGTTTCTTAGTGTTTGTGAGGCCGCTTGTAATACCTCTTTAAAAAATTGGAAATGTTTTGGTCCCTCATATCTCGGAAACTGCTAGAGCTATAACAAATATAATGAAATAATTCAGACAGAAATGCACAACGCCACTCTAGTTAAGATTAGGAAAGTGGCAGAGCTCGTTTTGTCAAGTGTATTTTAGATGAAACATACACACCGCCACATTGGATATTGCAATTTTAAAATTGCGCGGTAAAAAAGTTTTTAAAAAGTATATTTAAGGATTGATCGCAATTTTTGTTCGGTTCATGAAGAAATAACCGCAGGTTACACGGTGTGTACAAATCCGACTGAGGTTATTTCGAATGAACCGAACAAATAATTTCGATCAATCCTTATAAATTAATTCAAACTTTTTTTGCTATGACATTGAAAAATATATTAATTTTTTCAAAATAAGGCAAATAATCGGAAATAAATTTAAATAACCCCAAAGGTGCCTCATTTAAAGAAAATCGCCTGATGACAACGGCACGCCACGCCTTGGGAACGACGTCTATTTTCAGATTCAGTACATACGAAAATGTGCTCAACTTTTTAAACCAATCAAAACACGTATAAAATGACATGTGACTCTAAAATTAATTTATTGACAAATAACCTCAACTTTTAAACCAATCAAAACACGTATAAAATGACATGTGACTCTAAAATTAATTTTTAATCAATAAATTTAAGCGAACATTTAACTATTTATGTATTAGCATAGAATATATATTTTTTTTAAATTAAGATATATGTTCAAAACAATTAGATATGTATACCACTGAGATTTTTTTCATCTTAAAATTTGAATAAAAGCGTACCCTCTTTACAAAATTTTTAAATTTGAATGATAACTTGGTAAATATACTAAAGGTTCCGTATTGTTACAAACTTAAGATTTTCATTGTTAGGGGACCACTTAATTTTGCTTGTGCATATCACTCAAATTATTTCCTTGATTAAGTAAACCTTAAAGAATACTTAAGTTAAGATGTTTTGTTCAGTCTTGCCAAGGCAATATACAAATTCTATGTTACACGATTCAAGTTACCCCCCTTTTAAGTGGGTGAGTGAGTGATTGTTATTTAATGCCAAAATGAGAAAATTTTCAGCTATATCATGGCGAGAACAAGTTACATGCAGTGAAATTGTGATGATGTCCGCATTGTCCTAGACCAACGCGCTTAGTTTAATTTGTATAGTACTAGTTGACTGAAACAAAGGTTGACGGGTAAACATGTTGCTTCTTCTCCTTAATCCTTAATGCTGTGTGCTAAGCGGAGAAGCTACAAATACCAATTTTAGTCTTTGGTTTCACCCGGCCGGGGTTCGAATCCACTATCTACCACACTGGAAGCGATCACTATGACCATTACACCACCGATGCAGTTCCCCCTTTTAAAAATGCATTACACCACCGATATACAAGTCAAATATATGCGGATTCCGCAAGTTTTTATGTTTGTTTTTTTAAGTGTAGTCTTTAATATTTTTCCATATTTCAAATATATTTTAGTTTTAAGTGCTATATTTTTGATTCAATTTATCTCCCAAAATGGTGGAAACTGCACTGGAATTCCTCTCATTTGTAATCTGAAAATTGGGCAAAATGATCGAACCTCTCGATCAAATGGATCGGGTTGAAAATGCGAACGTTGACCATTGTGATGAATCGAATCATGAATTTATGAATACTTACCCTTTGTTATTTATAAAACGTCATTATGTGTGTAAAGCTCACACGTATATCTATAATACTTACTTGTTGTGCTCAGTCTTTTAACAAGTTTCAAGCAACGTGTTTAACGGGAACGTAAATCACGTAATGGATATTATTTGATGACGTAACACACAATAATTTACAAGTAACACGCACATGTACACTTACAAGTTCACTATCTCAAACTCTCTATTGTGTGCGTAAAATTTACAGGTATAATACCTTTTAACAAGTTTCAAGCAACGTGTAACGGGAACGTAAATCACGTGATGGGTATTTTTTGATGACGTAACACACAGTAATACAAGTAATACGTAGATGTACACGTGCAAGTTCACGATCTCAAACTCTCTTATTGTCATACATCATCGTATTTACCTGTGGCATTCAGATATAGATAATTATATTCCAGAATATGATTTCCATTAATTTTTGTTTTGCTATATCTGTACAAGATTAGAAGGTAGTGATTTCATCTTGTTTAATAATTAATGGCGATCGCCAGTTTACCAATATCCCCAGTATAAGATGTGGAATATATATAGGATCAAGTATATAATATATTGATCTGCTAATTTGCAAGCCTCCTTGTTGAACAATTATTATTGAAATATTAATTTTTTTTTATGTTTTGTCAAAGAAAATTATCAATGGCAAAAATATGAATCTCGTCCTGTTAATCTAGTTACAAACTCGGTGATAAGTCATGAATGAGGAAAGGAGCGGGAAGTGTTTACGACAAGTAGAACATATCCGTGGTCATATGTGACACAGATATTCCATAACGGTCAACCAAGTTATGGTGGCGACCGTAAAACTTTCGAAGTGATGACTTTAACCCAATAGGACCCCTTGGTTCGGTAGTTTCCTTGTTAGCAGCAACACTCTATGAAGGAAATCAATAGGAACCACAAGCTCTGGAATATCGTATCAACCGAGAGATATATATTCCATATGCAGGCAGTGGCGGTTTTACCAATAGGCTCGACAGGCTGAAACCTAGGGCCTCAAAATTTAGAGGGCCTACGGTCAAGGTGTATACTATTTTTAACACTGTTATTGGACTTTCACACTTGTGCTGTCATAGCGTACTGTACTTTCTTAACAACCCTTCAGTAATTTTCCTTACACAGTTTCATCCCATTTCAGAATATTGCAGAATTTTAAACACTCCTGATCATCTTCGCCTTTATTGAAAAATGTATTAAGCGCACTTCCATCTTCCTCCAGTCGTAAAGGTGAGGAATTGGGAGGGACATCAAAAGGTGGAATAGCCTAGGGCCTTTCTTTATCTAAAAAACGGCACTGTATACAGGTGCTGTTGGAATGTTGCTACATAAAAATGGAAAGTTCTCAAGGTTGGTGCTATTCAAATCGGTGGGTTATAGTTGAAAGGAAAATGGGAATAACAACATTCTGTGTGGTTTTGTAAGTTTAAAGTCCTACAATGGCTTATTTGTAACTGAACTGCAATTGTATTGGTGTAATTGTGAGATACAATTTTCAGTTTTATTCTGAAAATACACGCGGGAACATGAGAAGTCACTTCTTTATTATTCGAGCTGTTACTACGATTGGCTTGGCTTGGTTTATGGTGTTTAACGCCACTTTTAACAATATTTCAGTTATATCGTGGCGGTCAGTTTTATTGGTGAATGAAGCCGGAGTACCCGGAGAAGGGTCTAGGACAATAGCCTCCCAGACAATTGCCCCCTGGACAATAGCCCCCGGACAATAATCCCCGGACAATATAGCCCCCGAACAATTTCCCCCCCATCCCCCAATTTTTTTATTTCATTTTTATTTTTTATATATATTTATTTTTTATTTGAAAACATTTTTTTTAATGAGAAATAAATATGCATCAACTCAGATTAAATTATTCAAATTACTTTTAAGTTGGATTTTTTTCTTTATATATTAATCATCAAAAGAATTATACAGCTTGGACAAGCTATGATAAAAATAACTTCCTCTTATTATTTTTAGATATTTTATTTTTAGATAGAGTTTAATGATTTTCCAATTAAGTTTAATTACCTTACAAAATTGGTCTTCAAAGAAAAATTATAATAAGGAATTTGATCAAAGCTAAGTAAAAAGGTTAATAATTAAAAAGAAGTTTGAGAAAAAATGATTCCAAGCTAAGTACAAGCTTAGAACTGGCTTAAATGGGAGTGTATTTTGAAGTGAAAGTATCAAATGGAGTTAATAGAGACAGAAAGGGGTAATCAGAAACTAAGCTACCAAGGTTTCCTCTATGTTAAGGAGAAGAACCTTGCCAATGGTGTTGTATCTTGTGAATGTGAGCAGTGACGACGCAATAGCTGCAATGCCAAAATTAACCAAAGAACGTAAAACAACATAAAGCCACCAAAATAAAACTGAAAAAAAAAAAATTGTGGGGGGTAATTGTCCTAGGGGGCAATTGTCCGGGGGGGGTATTGTCCGGGGGCTATTGTTCTGCTCCCCTCCGGAGAAAACTACCGACCTGTCGCAAGTCACTGACAAACTTTATCACATAATGTTGTATCGAGTACACCTAGCCTGGTCAGGGTTCGAACTCACAACATTAGTGGTGATAGGCACTGATTGCACAGGTAGTTGTAAATCCAACTACCATACGATGATGACCATGACGGCTCCTGATTCCCATATTGGAAAATATAAGATGAAGTCATTTTAGTCTAAATTTACCCACAACACAAAAAATTCTAACAAATCGATATTCTTGAGTGAATCCATAAGAGGATGAATCAATTAGTAACATAAATCTATCTATATCAATGGTCTTCTGGAAAGACCAGATATAAAGAAAGTCACAAATACGTCGAATCTAAATTGCATATAATAACAATGTAAAAAGATAGGTCATATATAAACGGTGTTTCCCAATCATCTGATTGCATGTTTATATATTAAATATGTATAATAAAATATTGCTTACACTATATAGAAACGGTGTAAGCTAGGTACAAGATGTACCTACTAAATATACGCTACTATTTCAACAATCAATTAATTCATATTTTTAGTGATTTGGATTTGGATTTGTTGTGTTTAACGCTACTTTCAGCAATATTTCAGCCATATCATGGCGACCAGTTTTAGTGATGGAAGAAGCAGGAGTACCCGGAGAGAACCACCGACCATTGGCAAGCAACTGGTAAACTTTATCACTTGCGATGGCGAGTCGAGTGCACCCTTTTATGTACTTTACAAAGCCGGGCGCGAACCCACACACTTTTAGCAAGCAGAACATGATTTAAGGAATCAAAAATAATTATATCGGGGACTCGGGTGGAAAAGCGCCTCATATTCGATGTTACGACTATAGGACGTTTGTATGAAATAGTTGTAACATATATTCGTAAAATGGATTAGTATCAATGGATCAGAAGTTCAAGTCAAGAAGAGTCTTGACGAAGTAGGTAAACTTGCATGTGTAGTGAAATTGGATTTGACAACGTGACATTAAGAATAGCAGGCTTCCTGTATGTTAAAAACACTCTACATAAGAACCTAGCAGTTGGTGTCCGTTACAAGGCAAATTTCCAGACTATATTCATTCAAAACATGTATCCCATCTCAATATCACATTTTTACTTACATGATATTACGCGTCAATTTATTCCCAACCCAAATATAGTAGAAATACTAGACATTTGACTCCAATTACTCACCTATAATTTTATAGCTCCACATTCTTTTGAATGTATGTTCTTCTTTCAGAATATAAAGGACCAATCTCTTTCTATATCTGGATATTTATCTGTTGTAAGTATTGATCAAGGATTGATTTAATTTTTACAAAGCAGGGCGCGAAGCCACGCCGTATTGGTGATAGGTTTGTATGAGTTGTTAGAACCAGCGACCTAACTCATTGAGCTACCCGGGTCCCCGATCAAGGATTGAAAAATACAACTTGTACAAACGTCCACAAAAACATGTCCTACAAATTTGAATTTTCAACAATAACAACAACAATAACATACGACAGTTTGAATATATTTGAATTTTATTCATTTGCATTTCAATAGGGATCATATACATGTACACTATGATACTCAAAGCCAAGACAAAGAAAAGTTTGAAATTTAAACAATAATAATAGCGTAGATATCTACATGTAGTGCGCACGACTCGTTTCTGTAATAATCTTCATCAGGTACACTCATAGCGGAAAGATTAGAAAGAGACATGATTAAAATATTCCTGGGAGCAAGAAACAAAAGAGCTTATCTAATTGTACTTATAAAGGATTGTTTAGTTAAAAGTCAACTGACGGTTGAAAAAAATCAATATAGAGACTCCAAAATAAACTGCATATTGGAACATGTTTATCTAGCACAAGAAGAAATATACTTTTATTTATGCGTGTGTTTTATATATATTAAAATGGCACATTTTGTGATTGCATTCCACATCCAGAAGTATGATTGATTTGAAAGTTTGAACATGTACAACAATGTAAATGCCATTTAGAATAAAATCAAAACTGGGTGACAGGAAGAGTTATTTGAAACACATTTGATAAACTCGTCGACATTAATTTTGTAAAGGAGAAATGTTCCCTGTTTTTGTTTATTTGTTTGCTTGTTTTTTCATGTTTTTTTTTATTTGCTTGTTATTTGTTTAGTTTGTTTGTGTTTGTAGATATAGGACACAAGACTGGATTAGTCTCATTCTTCTGCTACTGTACAGGACTATACAAACGTGAAATTCTTGTTTAATTAGTACTGAGGTATATGTCTGGAGGCCAGCACTCATTATAGAAAACTGATTAAAACTAACCGCCACGATATAGCTGAAATATTGTTGAAAGCGCCTCATATTCGATGCTACGACTATAGCCTATAGCATAGGACGTTTGTATGAAATAGTTGTAACATATATTCTTAAAATGGATTAGTATAAATGAATTAGAAGTTCAAGTCAAGAAGAGCCTTGACGAAGTACGTAAAATTGCACGTGTAGTGAAATTTGATTTATTCTGTATGTCAACTCGCCAGCAGGACCGTCTTAACAGCATAATAGACCCACGGGCAAAGCAGTGCACTGGGGCACCTAACTTTACAACCACTCACATGAATAAAACTGTAATTGTCGATCAAATTAAACATAATATTTATTGTATTGGAACTTCCAACAAAATCAGTGTTTAAACATTAAAAAAAACCATGCCATAACACAACATACATAGATTAGCATGGGCCCCGGGCAACTGCCCATCGTGCGCATAAGACGTCACTGCTCGTCAGAACAAATTATCAGACGTTATATGCGACTTTTCACATCTTGACATGAATGAGTGTATCGTGTTTTAATAATGTAATGATCCTTGTTCGTAAAAGACAACATGTAGGAGCTTCTAATAAACAAGTGTGATAGGGTTAGGGTCATTGTGATTAACGTCATTTTCAGTTATATCGTGGTGCGCAGTCTTATTCAAGTTATTGGTTGAGAAAACCGGATTACTAGGAGAAAACCACCGACCTGTCGCTAGTCACTGACAAACTTTATCACTTCATGTTGTATCGAGTACATCTGAACATGAGCGGGATTCGAACTCACAACTTTATGTGGTGATAGGAACTGATTGTATATTCAATTACCATTCAATCACGACCACGAGAACCTTCCATTATGGTATGTCTTGAAGGTTTAGATGAAAAGATGAAAACAACTACAAGTACATTTGTATTTATTAATCCACCAAATTTATAGCCCTATTTTATTTTTAGCAACTGTTTCCAGAGTTACATTGTTTCCCATAGTTGTGTTGTACATTTCTATTTTAATCAACTGTATACGTTTTTTACTGTATGATAAGCTACCTGAAATATAAGTCATAAGCCATAAATTTATTAATTCACCAATCAAGGGCCCACAGGGGACATATACAATGTGAACATTTATCGGTAATTTGTTACAGTTTCCTTTGATCTTAACTACCCGATAAATTTAGTAACAACGTTCAGTTGACCACCTACTCGTGATACAAGAAATTATCAGCTGTTGGTCATTTGTCATGCGCGGTCTAACGTGACGTCACTAAACTGTTCATTCAAAAAAAGGTCAAAACACAACAATAAACTCACAAAGCTGCGTTAAAATTGTGAAATTACCGATAAAAAAAATATTTGTATTAAAAAAATGTCAAAACACAACAAAAAAATCACAAAGCTGTGTTAAAATTGTGAAATTACAGATAAAAAAATTATTAGTATTTATTACAATTGTTTTACAACATAACAAAAAAGATGGGGGGAAATAAACAACAGCACTAATATTTTCACCACTAGTTTAGAGCTATAGTCTTAGGTGTGTATTGATCCCTCTAACAATTGAGGAGAAAATAAAATGTATCTTAAAATAAAGAAATAGTATGACTACTTGAAGCACCAAGGGTCCATGCCATTAGGATGAATTTATGGGCCACGCCAGTTTTGTGACTATAGTAACAGTATCAGAAAGCCAACAATAAAAAAATATTGATTAAAAATATATTAATGAGTCGTTCCTTTCATAGGGTGGCCATCAAGCAGGCAGAACCAAGGGACGGTGCCAGTTAAAAGACCTGTGACCCAATATAATCACAAATCTGAAAATCTTGTGCTCTCCGCAAGGTGGCCAGTCCGTGGATTCATTATTCTATAATTCAAATTATCGAAAGAATTCAAAAAACAAAAACAAAAGTAATGTAAAGTATTCACATCGTGGGGTGGCCATCAAGCAGGGAGCACCAAGGGACGGTGCCAGTTAACAGACCTGTGACCCAATATAATCACAAGTCTGAAGGTCTTGTGCTCTCCGCAGGATAGCCAGCACGTGGAATCCTTAAACTCTGTTCATTTCGTGGGTGGTCATTAAGCAAGGGACGGTGCCAATTAACAGACTTGTGACTTAAATCACAAATCTGTAAGTTTTGTGCCCCCTGCAGAATGACCATCACCAGAAATCAATTTGCTTTAAATATCGGGGGAAAAATAGTATTATATACAAAAATGTAATTGTTTTTCTGGAAATTAAACGTTAGCTTTTTGTACCATGTTACTAATTCTAGTAAGAATATCTGGATTATCAACTGCCATCAACCAAATCAGTTTTTCAGTGAAATTTAGCTGACTGAAGTTGTTACAACATAGATTTATCTCATCATATAATTTTTTTCTCTCTTCGTTTAAATGGGAACATGAAAAAAGAAAGTGATTTTCGTCATCTATATCAGATGAATCACACCTAAGACATTGCCTCTCCTCTTTGGGAATGCCTTGATATCTCCCTCTGTCAATCTGAAGCCGATGTGCTGATATCCTTAATCTGGTTACTAGTATATTTTTCCTATGTTCAAACTTTTTCACATGAGAAAGATATCTCTCAAATCCAAAGTTTGTTTTAAAACTACAATAGCATCTTAGTTTTTTTTTATGAATGTAAATTCCAATCTGATTGCCAACACTTTAAATAGTATTCTGATAGTATTTTTTGATAGTATCTTTTAACTTGTAGGATCTGACCGAGGGTAAAGATTCCACTCCTTGTACATTTCAAACTATAACCTGTAGAGTTCCGTACCAAGATGGACACTTCATATGAAATAAATATTTTGATTCCACAAAAGCATTCTTTAATAAACTTGAAAAGTCTGGATCCAGATTTTCTAAACGATGCCAATATGAAAACATTGCCTTCAATATATCAAAATGAATTGGGAACCGATCTAATTCTGATAGGACCGCAAAATTGGTTGAAGTTTATTTGAAGCGAAAATTTTCTGTGAATCGTTTATTTTGTATTTATTTAAGATTATTCCCTAATTGTTATTTAGATAGTCTTGAGTGAATCAGTACACTGTTTTCAGTACATTTGTATACTTACAGCCATGCAACTTTAGTGTACTACCCACCACAATATTACTGCTCCTACAATAGAAAATATCACTACAGGAGCAACAAACATGCCACCAATCCAGGCAAGTCGTTTTAACCTTTTGGGGTTCATATTGAATGAAATAGCCTCATTTTCTTTCGGAAACTGCAGTATATCTGTTGCTGAACTCCAATGAGTTATTGTAGAATCTAACTTCTCTCTGAAATCTGATGACATCACTTTCTCAATGTAGCATTCCTTCCTAATTTGATTTGACTGTCTGTAATTTGACGTTAAGCTTGGTTCCATTGTATTTGATGTTACGTCAACTTCATAGAGTGAGATGATGTCATGTTCATTCAGACGATTATTTTCATTTCGACTTATTCGTTTCTCTCTTGGAGAATCTCCGTTTAAACATTGCACGTGTGTGTCATCATGTCCTGATTTGTTGAGATCTCTTTCTACCAACTCACTGAATCGTTCATCTCGACATAAATCCTGCACAGTAATATCGTGATGCGGTTTCTTCACTGGTGTGTGGTGACTATTTTGTGACTTTGTTGGAGTAACAACAGTATGCGTTATGACCAGACTGTCAGAGATAAAACTCGTCGTCGCACAAGTTTGATGGTTTGTTCCACTGAATTTGTCATCATTCAAATTTGCCACTGTATTCAATTTTAATGTGTCGTCATCAGTCGCCATTTTGATAGCAGCAGATTTTAAAACGTATTACTAGCAACCCTAATGATGTTAATATCACTATTATGATAATCATCAAATGGGCAAGGAAAATGTATTATATGTAAAATTGTTGAAAGGCAATATCAAACCTGTCATTTTCAATGAATAATTTATACGAAATAATGTTGGAAACATTGACAGATGATGCAGAATTCGTGTAAAAACTTGTACAATAATCACGATTTTTATTAAGATATACGTATTATAAAACGTGAACCCGCAAAATTTTATACTTTATAGTCTAATTCAATAAAACGGACATGTACATAGCATAATACCATTTAATTCTACAAAAGGATGTACAGTCGTTTTCCTATTTCATATAATATTTAGTGACAATTTTAAGTAATAGAGGTAGTAATTTATAAAATGTAGGTATCGAAGTTATAGTACATTACTCGTTTTTTTTTAATATCCTTTACGGGGTAAATTAAGTGTTTCATGATATCTGAACTAAATGAAAATTGTTTGTGTTTTACTTTTGAAGTCTATGACTGGACTAACACATAAAGACTTGAAGAGCCAAATAGATAAACAAAGAATGAGCCATGATCTACGTTTTGTGCAACGAAGAACGAAGCTGCATGGCATTGGAGACATATTAAGTGTTTCTATCAGTCTTAACCATGTATTTTGTTACAAATGTTTGTGGTGTAGCTTTATTTGTGTTTTTATTCTTGTGGCTGCACTTCGACCTAATTTAATCCAGGTGAAGTTCAAACTGAAGTGTATTTCTGTCTTTAGAAGACATTTCTATTTTCATTTGCAAGGTACAAATTTTAAAGCTGGCTATAGAGGTACGTCCCCATTGGCCAAGTTGTTTCTGAAGAAAAGGTTAAATTTGATATTAATAATAGACCAAATCATCGGATAAGACAAAAAGACATATTACCTTTAACATAACGGGTG
>MJUT01052729.1:311140-321259 GCA_002080005.1 Gigantidas platifrons | reverse complement strand
CCTTTAACATAACGGGTGTTACTTGTGGAGCAGGTTCTGCTAACCCTTTAACATAACGGGTGTTACTTGTTGAGCAGGTACTGCTAACCCTTTCAACACAACGGGTGTTACTTGTTGAGCAGGTTCTGCTAACCCTTTCAACACAACGGGTGTTACTTGTTGAGCAGGTACTGCTAACCCTTTCAACACAACGGGTGTTACTTGTTGAGCAGGTACTGCTAACCCTTTCGGAGCACCCGAGTTTATTCACGGTTTTAAGTGGAGTCGTGCTGCCCAATCTTTAGTTATTTTTTTGGGGGGTCCTATTGTCCCGTTTCTTTTGGTTATTGTGTTGTCTGACCTTCGATTTACGGCTTCTGATTATTCCTTTTTGGTATATATCTTCAAACTTTGATTAACTAGGAAAACTATTTTGTCCAGTACTTAGTGTTTCTACTATATGTATACACATATGATGCGGAGATACATTTTTTTATGTTCTCCTTCGCTTTGCTCATCCGAACATAAAATATTTCCGAACTAACTTAATTAATAAACAACTAAGACTTGAATGGGATGAGATTCGCACCATCCAAATTTAATACAAAATCATTTGCATGTATACATGTAACACAATTAAAGTTCATATTGGTCTCCATTTGGTATAATCTATCTACAAAGAGAAAATAAAGTTGCTTAAATATAAACAATACTATATCATATAACATTATAATTCAAAATTCTATTACAAAACGTAATAAACCTGTCGAACTGGTTTGGTGTGAAATAATTCTCGACAAAAGAAAAGGGCACGGGAAATTCTTTATAAAGCTCATTGAACCGAATTACTTGAAAGCGCATGAAAACATTACTACACAAATTTGATAATAATTAACAACTTTTAGAAATGCATTTATGTTCTTCGCTTTGCTCATCCGAACATAAAATATTTCCGAACTAACTTAATTAATAAACAACTAAGACTTGAATGGGATGAGATTCGCACCAACCAGTTCGACCAAACAAAGGAATAAAAAATTAAAGTGTATGCTAAATGTTTAAATTTTTAGAAACAGATAGTCTATTTCTCACCTTTAGCGATATCAGACTTCCATCTCCCGTGTGCTTTATGCAACCTCTCGGGGATACGATTATGCGCGGCTTCTGAAACGCCACTACTTCTAAGGCTATGCAACCCAAATTTAGTTTTTTCTAATCCTGCTTGTGTTAAAACCTCAAGAAGCAATTCTCTAGCTCGAGTATAAGATAAAGGCTTATTAATTTTGCATAAACGATAAGTATCTTTGGACTTGAAAAATGATAATGATCTAAATATAAAATCGTCCGAGTCAAGTGAAATATCAGCTTTTAGTAAATATTTTTCACACATCGTAACTGGACAAGTATCATTGTTAGTTCTGGCTATTACGACAGTATGACCCTGTCTATAAATGTCAGTTTTACTGCTTTCTATCAAAATTTCAAGATGTGAACTAGAAAATTTTAAATTTGATGCTCTTATTTGAGCTAACTCGTTAAATCTTAAAAATCCGGCATAACCTAATAATAATAAACAACAAATTCCTAACTTTTGTAAATTGTCAGTTGGGTATTGCTTCCGTAAAATCTTCTTTAATATATCTGAGGTTATTGGTTCTTTCTTTTGAACTGGTTTCGATAATATACGAACACTTCCTTCAAGAATCATATTTATAAATTGTTCTGAAAAAATCGAGGTAAAAAGATTGAGATCATGTTCCCATTTTATTCCATAATAAGCACTGTATAAAACCGAAGTAGATACTTCTCTTTGAACTAAATATGAAATGTAAACAGCAATAGTTGTAACAGAAGCAGGCAAAGCACACAAATTATAATTTATACACCACGATTTAAATTTTTTGAAAGCGAAAGAATATTTTTAATTGAATTTACACTTTTACTGGATTTTGCAATAGTTGGTAATTTTTTAGCTAACTCATTCAGATCGGTATTATCTAACTGTTTCAAATCGCTACAGTAAGAATTTTTAAATCGACTCTGAAAAACAAAAACAAAAAACAGTGAAAATCGAATCGATAAAATTTCTATTGTTTGACTTTAAATAATAATAGAATTAATTTCAAATTTTTCAATCTTTTAGATAGAGGAAATTAATGAAAATTTATACTTGTTTATATTCAAATAAATATATCAGAACGTATTAATCGTTGCATATCCTGTAACTGGACAACTGAAGTTTTATTTAAAGGGATATTGTCTACCAGCTGCGTAATTTTTTCATACCCAAAATAATTGTCGATTTCATAAAATGAAGATTAACACATAGTTATGCTGCAAAAGATACGATTTTTTGACAAAAAAGACCCAAAACTATTGTTATCGGAATTATTGTTCGGATGACAAGAATGTCATTTTATTCATATTACCTTCTCAGTATGTTACTCGTTTTGAGCATGCGCACTGTTTAGAAACAATAAACAACATGTGGTTTTTGGGCAAAATGTAGTTTTGATTACATAAGTCATAAGTTTATTGGGTCACCAATCAAGGGCCCACAGGGGGCATATACAATATGAGCAAATTAAAATATAATTGTTTCACAACATAAACAAAAAACAGCAATAATGTTTTCACCACTAGTTTAGAGACAAGTCCTAGGTGTGTATTGATCCCTGTAACAATTGAGGAGGAGATAAAATGCATCTTAAAATAAAGAATTAGTATGACTACTTGAAGCACCAAGGGTCCATGCCATTAGAATGAACTTATGGGCCACGCCAGTTTTGTGACTATACAATGTAGTAACAGTATCAAAAAGCCAACAATAAAAAATATTGATTACAAAATATATTAAGATTCGTTCATTTCATAGGGTGGCCATCAAACAGGGAGAACCAAGGGACGGTGCCAGTTAACAGACCTGTGACCCAATATAATCACAAGTCTGAAAAACTTGTGCTCCCTGCAAGATGGCCAGCCCGTGGATTCATCATTCCATAATTCAAATTATCGAAAAAATTAAATAAACAAAGACAAAAATAAGGTAAAGTATTTACATCATGGGGTGTAGATATACACAATTTTGGACTTTCAGAATTTATTTTACATTTATCTAGAAAAATGAGCTCTATTTTGTTTTTAAATAATTCATTATAAGTGAAATAGTTTGCACTAATTCAGTTTAGAGCAATAAAAAAGTCTTATTTTAGATTTTGGAAGGAAAGATGTTCTCGTTGGACTTTCTGATGACCAGTTTATTTCGGTTTTTTTTTCATGGGAGAAGCATTTTGGTCTTGCAAAAAAAATTATCAGTTCCCCCCTCAAGCTATTCAATTTTAAATTTATATGTTTTTTTACTAAAAAAATTATTTTGATTCTGAATCTTGAATAAAAAAATTTGGCTGGACATGAGAGAAAAAAAATATTCCAACTTGCCATTTTCACAATATAATCATACTTGCCATTTTCACAGACACAGTATAATGAGTTTTTCTATAATCATATATACAAAATTTTGAAAGAAAAAAAATCATTCCGGCACTTGGCCGGAAAATACAAATGTATGATTTTTGTCGCGTCTGAAAAAAAAATTAATGTCTAAAAAAAAACACAGCCCCCTTCAAAGTCAATAGTCAGTACCATATAATTTGCCATTAATATTTTCCAGCAACTGTCTTGTGGAATATTAGAAGGTCTATTTCGTTTCTAATCCAGCCCAAATTTCTCTAAAACATTCCAGTCAATCAACACTGGCTATGTCATTCGTTTTCATCAGACATGTATTTCACTGTGTTCTATGTCTCTGTTTTCATATTGTCGGTAAAACTGGCTAAAATAAATTAAGTTAACATGTGTATCAAAATCATAACTTATATGAGGAAAAAAACTATTTTAATTATTTTTAAGGCCGGCAAAAAAGTCCGATCGAAAATAACTCTAGTAGTTGCTTTAACAATTTGGCCCCACGGGGTGCCTCCTGGCATGTTTTCAATGGTTATCGTGGATATATCGACTGAATCTGTTAAGGCATGTAGTTTTCATTTTTTCAAATCTTTCAAATCTATTCCTGATACAGAAATTATTTATCTCTACATCTTTTAGATACAATATCGGTTCGCAAATAGCTTGTTTCCTCCACTTTTATAGAAACTTACCTGAATATCCATGCTGCATCCTGGCTACTGCCATAAAAATGGATAAATAAATAGAGTTGGCCTCGCCAAGGTCAGTGCATAATTAATTAGCTTCCGGTAACGATGGTCAGCTTTTTTAATTGAAAAAACAACGTTTCGGAGCGTATTCGTCAATAATTCGGTTTTTAATCTTCATTTTATGAAGGTCGGTACGGAAATCGACAATAATTTTGGGTATGAAAAAATTACGCAGCTGGTAGACAATATCCCTTTAAATAAAATTCCCATGATGGGAAAATATTATCGTACTCTATCATATAACTGAATGTTAAACATGCGACATATTTCGATATTTTAACTTTTTTCCCATATTAGGAAAAATTAATAGGACATATCCCATGACAGGAAAATGTGTTTGCACAAAGAAATAAGAGAATTCATACTTCCCATCACCGGTAAAAAGTATACATGTATTCATATCCCATCAGGGGAAAACATTGTATTCATATACCGTCACAGAAAAAATGCTTTATGCATATCCCATCACAGGAAAAAGTTTTTATTTATATCCCATCACGGGAAATGATCATACTTATTCATATCCCATCACGGAAACATATTCGATTCATATCCCATCACAGGAAAATGTTCAAATTCATAACCCATCACAGGAAAATGTTCAAATGCATAACCCATCATGGGAAATTTTCATATTCATATCCCATACAGGAAATTGTTCATGTTCATATCCCATCACGGGAAAATAAAACGCATTATAAATCTGCTAATATAAATTGTTGCATTATATGAATATTTAATTTTATAAAATATACACTCCGACAAAAGTTAAGCACCCCCTATATTTTTATCGATATCTTTTTTTTACATCAATACTGTTAAAACAATAAAATAGATATCACAATTTTTCTTACACTTCTTAAAAGACTACACCAAGGGCTCTAAAATTACCAATCTACGAAGTATTTATCATCCTGAAAGACGTGACTTTGACGTGGGGAAAATGGGGTTCAAAACAGGCGCTGGAAAAACGTAAAACCAGTTTGTCTTTGATGGAAGTTTTTAACATTGCATTAAAATGCAGAGTCTTCAGATTTTAAGAACTTTTAAATGCATCTATTGTGCGTATGTGTGTAAGGCATAAAAATCAGTAACGAGTATATCCACCGCGTTTATTGTGAAGTTAGTTCTGTAACACACCTCGCCATGCTTCGCACAAGACGCCTAAGCCGTTCTTGGGGGAACTGTTGCCACTCCTGTAAGATAGCAGTTCTTAATTCGTCAATATTTTGACATTTTGGATTGCGTTGGTTAATTTTTCGGCCAATAAAGTCCCATACATGCTCTATAGGGTTCATGTCTGGCGACATCGCAGGCCATGGAATTGTCTGAACAGCCTCTTGCTGTTAAAAAAATGTCGTATAATTCGGGCTCTATGCGGTCTAGCGTTGTCGTCCATGAACATTGGCCTGTCAGCCAACGCATGATTGTCGAAATGGGGAACTACGCGTGGAGCGAGCACATTGTCACGGTATTTTTGGCCTGTCAGATTACCATCAAGAACGTACAAGTCGAACTTACAATCAAAGGAAAAACAACCCCAGACAGTTACACCCCCACCCCCAAAAGCAGTTGTGCCCAAAATGTGGTTGTCCTAAAATGAAGTGTTTCGTTGACGCCAAACCCTTGCACGACTGTCGGTAGGGCGTAACAAAAAACGACTTTCATCAGACCAGTGGACCCGTCTCCATGTGCGAATAGTCCACCCCAAATGATCAGTCAAATCGAGCATGGCGATGACGTAATGTCAACTGTGGACGTTTTGTCGTCGCGCTCGCATTCCCTGATGGTGGAGGCGTCTGATTACAGTGTGTGTGCTAATGTGGCCTCCAAACGCTAAATTACCACGAAGTGCACCAGCTATACTGAATATGAGCCGGTCCTCTCTCGGCGTCGTTTTGCGAGGTCTACCTGCACGTGGACGGTCAGTAACATTCCCCGTTTGACGAAAACGCTGCATCAGTCGTACAATGATGGAATGGTTAACCCTGAAGTGGTTTACTACCTTCTATGGCTAAAACCACCGTTATGCATGCCAACAGCTTGCTACCTTTCTGGTATGGTTAATTTTCGCCGCACCATATCAAACCAATAGAAAATGAAACTCTACACAAAAACAAATCAGCTTTCGTTCGCAAACACAAATGTTGAAAAGTACACGTGGCACTTTACACACCCTGTCATATACACATAAATAAAAATGGATCAATAACCTGTTTCACAGGTAAGTATGTGTGTACAGGTAACGAAAACAGCAAACCGATTTGAAATAAGTTCATTATTAGAAAAGATATTATTGAAACAAGTCAGGTGGTGCTTAACTTTTGTCGGACTGTATATTATATGGCCGACTCGAATAAACGCAAACTTTGAGGGATTAAAATAATAAAAGGGAATTGAGGAAAAATATCTAAATATGTATATAAAAGTATAAAATTAATAAAAAAAAACAATAATAATTATATAAATATATATATTTACCTGTGTAAATAAACTGTCATCTAAAATCTAAGTACAATACCAAGATATTGAATGACAATCTTTCAGCTGCAAAAATACTGTGTTTATCTGAACCAGCTTGAAAAAAAACCTTTAGGCTTTACATATTCGATATGTTTTCGTACAAATTGTTGAAAATTATTATCTTCAGAAGACCGCAATAAGGGCCAAAAAGCAGATGATGGCCATTTTGGTATAATAAGAATCCCATGACCTCTACATAATGTCAAATGAGAAATTGTTCTACAAATATAAGTCTTACAGGTGGGACGATCCAACAGTTGTGACATGACCAATTGAAACCAAACGCATCTACTCCACCTGATGCGGGGCACCAATATGGAGAAAAGAACAAATTTGTCTTGTGATTATTTGTATCTGCAAAAAGATCGCAAGTAAATGGACCCCATAATTTATTGAAAAAATCAAAAAACCTATCAGATATACTCTAATCATCATAATCGAAAACTTTACTATATGCATCTGCTGTTTGATTCTGTTCGCGTGGAATCCATTCTACTTCTAATGATATATTTTTTCTAATACATAAATTAAAGATTTCAATAGCCAATGCCTGTAATTCCGACTTCACGCTACCTGTATTTGTAATCCTAAATACGTTTTAATTGTCTGTATAAATTTTTACCAGCCTATTTTGAAAAACCTCCTGTAAGGAAAAGAGTGTTATAAAAACGGCCTTCAACTTTCTGTAAGTGGAACTTTTTAAGGCTTCTTCGCTTGACCACATCTTATGAACTACTCTAGTGTAAGTTTCACTTAATTCAGACATAGTTAAAATTATATCGTTTTTGAATCTCGTAATTTTTTCAACAGGTATTTCTAGAGAAAAAGTATTTAGATCCCAGATAAAACCGAGCCATGTAAGCCTCCTTGAAGGTTCCCAAACACTTTTTTCTTTGTTAATGAAAAACCCGGCCGACTCCAGGTCTTGTCGCACCCGATCTACGAAAGCTTTACAAATGTTGAAATTGGATTCTATTCCCCATCCGTCATCTAAATATAGTATAATTCTATGACCTTGCGAGCGCCAGTATTTAACCATATGTCGTAGCACTTTAGAAAATACATGTCCAGCAGACGATAAAACAAATGGAAGTGCGCAAAACATCAAATATTTCACAGTATTTTGAAATTTCCAAGAGAACCCTAAATATTACTGATGGTCTTTGTGAATAGAAACACGGTGATATCCCGATGAAAGATCAAATTTAAACAACCGTCTTTTATAATATACTGAATAGCTTCAGATACACCCTCAAATTTATGTTTTCTTTTTTCTATGTATTGATTTACATGGCGTAGATCTAAAACCAACCTCTCTTTACCTTTATGATTTACTGACACAGTTAACGGATTGATAACATAAGGTAAAATGTCGGTGCACTCGATAGCCGCTCCCGACTCTTAATAATTTATTGATTGCCTGCTCCACGAAAAAAGAATGTTTAAATGCCGAACTGTTATTTCTTAAATTGACTGAAGTAGGGGTCTTATAAAAAGGAATCAAATATCCACTAGATATAACGTTTAAAACAAAATTATTAGCTTTGATAGTATCTTTCCAAAACGAAAATTGTTTGTTTAGACTGCCAACATGAAATGCGGATACATTTAATTGATTTTCATATTCGTAATCTTGATTATGCAAATTATAATAAACAGCTGCGCCAAGAGCGCATGATACGCCCGTCGTCAACATTCATACAATTGTAAAGACTAAAATCTCCATGTTAATCCTCAAAGTTGAAAAAAATCATTTAAGCATAGTAATACGACACATTTTTTTTAGAAATCAGTAAAGACTATCAATTCCAATAACAGTACGAAGTTTGAAGTGAATTGGCCAAGGGGTTCTCAATTTACAGCGTGACATACGAAAAATCGCCTACAATTTGATCAATAAAGTCCCATAACTCTGGAATTAAAAATCGAAATTTAACCAAAAAGTGTACAGACGGTAAGACTATCAATTCCAATAACTATGCGAAGTTTGAAGTGAATTGGCAAAGGGGTTCTCAATTTACAGCACGACATACGAAAAATTGACTACAATTTGATGAATAGTCCCATAACTCTGGAATGAAAATTCGAAATTTCACCATAAAGTATAGACCGTAAGACCATCAATTCCAATAACTCTGTGTTTGAAGTAAATGGGCCAAGGGGTTCTTAAGTTAGAGCGCGACATGTGAAACGGACGGACATTGGTATACCATAATACGTCCCGGCGTATAAAAAGTGTACTTAACTGTTTGTTCAGTAGGATTTTCCCGTTGGAACCCTGGATTTCCTGGGACACTAATATGCCCAGTGTCCTTCTGCGTTACAATAAAAGCACTTGTTATCTCCTGCTGCTTTCTTGCCTCCGTAATACTCCGCCGCTGTATAAACGTGACGGGCTGTATTTCTTAATGAGGCTCCAGTTGTTTCTCCTTGACGTGTTGGGCTAGGACCACGAAAAAGATCAGCCGTATTCTTGTCGGAATTATCATGTTTCTTGTAATAAGGGTTGTACCTGTTATTCTGCCTCCCCTTGTCCTTGCGCTTCAATTTTGCCATATACTCGGCTTGTCATAGTTTTGTTGCGTCGTCTGTACTATCAGTGAGCGGGTCGTCTACATACTCCTCCACGACATCCCATCCGTATTTATCTGCAATACGGATAATTTTGTGGCGCTCCTCAAGGGCCTTTTCACATTCATCCAGAATCTTCTCGGCTGCAGCTATCGACTTCTGCTCCAAAAATACTCTTGCTTTTGATACTTCGTTAATACGGGAACTGTTGAATTCGTACTGCCTTGCGTTTCCCTCAAATTTAAACGTAGGCGTGGCCACGGAAGATTTTGGCTTTTCACACTGTTGTAAACCAATTTTTTCGTCAATTTCTTCAAGCAGTTCTTTCTTATGTTTTGATAGGGCATTATCAAGTTGGTGTGAAAATAATGTTACAGCATCTGCCGGTGAACAAAAATGTTCAGAACTAGCGCCTCCTTTGTCTCGCCTATTTGGTGATCCGCTTTCTTCTTCACTCATGTTGACCGTGTAAAACCTGTCGAACTGGTTTGGTGTGAAATAATTCTCGACAAAAGAAAAAGGCACGAGAAATTCTTTATTAAGCTCATTGAACCGAATTACGTGAAAGCGCATGAAAAAATTACTACACAAATTTGATAATAACAAGATGAACTGCGAGCTAATGCTCACTCATGATACCCCCGCTCTTCGGCAAACAGGAAGTAGGAATCTGACCGGTTAAAAAACGGTTCCCACGATATGGGGTACCTATATGAAGCTTGTGACCAAATATCAGATTTCTACCATCAATAGTTGCTGAGAAAAATGTGACGAAAAATTTGCATATATGTTAGTCCGTGGGCTAGCATAACCCCCCGTGCACACCCCCCCC
>MJUT01052729.1:264100-301327 GCA_002080005.1 Gigantidas platifrons | reverse complement strand
TAAAAATGCACAAAAATCAAAATCCTTACCACATGCACATCTTTGATATATGTACAAATGATCTGCAAAATAAAAACTTCCTAGCAGAAAAACTGTAGGAGGAGTTGCACGGACAAACCATGTACCCTCTATGCGGACAGACAGACGGACAGAGTGAAACCTATATACCCCCCAAACTTTGTTTGTGGGGGGTATACAAATCAATTGAAGAGACGATTATCTTTTATCAGTGAATATTTTAAAACATAAGGGTCAACTGAAGTGACATTTTAGACTTTATTTATGTACATATCTAGTGTGGATAATATTAGTGTACAAAGGATTTTATAATTCTTGGTAATGGATAATGGTGGAGGGAGTGCACAGCACTGTAAATAGAGGCACTGTTCTACATACATGGTTCTCCTTGAAAGGGGGTTGAAGATACAGAGGTAAGGTAAGGTAAGGTAGGGTATATTGTTATTGATTAATAAAATTTCTGTAGACTGTCTCAATTTTTTTTACTTAGCTTGATCATTAATCCAATTGCATTATTTAATATATTATTATACAATCACCTGATAATCAAATCATTTAATCTCATGAACAGTGATTGAGGTACGGTGTCATAAACCAATTAAGACACCAATAATTACTTGGCTTCATTACCTGTACTAATTGGATCTATTCCTAAATCTAATATGGGACGAAGTCCCAACTATGGTAGAAATAGCATTTTTTTTCTACACTGAACCGCAAAAGAAACGTCGCATTTAAAAAAAATATTTTTAATACCGAAATAACCATTAAAAATGTTATTTTTGCAAATATATGTGTTGATTAACACACAAGGTAAAGATCAGCCACATTTAAAGGAAATTTCCGCTTGGGTGATTTTTATCTGATGTTGTAGAACACTTGAATCTCCCGCCCTTCGTGGGACACACTTTGCGCTAAAAATTTTGAATGGTTAAATGCTCATGATTTTCCTGCTTCGGTATGGGTATAAAAGGCTTGAAAATTTCAATGATTGTCAGTATCAGTTTTGACACCGAAGCAATGCCACGTTTGAATCCACAACAGAGAGAACAAGCCATAGGTAGCCTGCATGCTGAGCAACCTGCTAGAGTGATTGCCAATGACTTCAACTGTAATGTCCGGACAGATGAACATCTGCGGGTACGTTACAACGCCACAAACAGCACGAATGACCGACCACGCTGTGCCAGAACAGGTTAATGGTCCTTCAACATTTGTGGAATCGGTTCACCAGAGCTACTGAAACTGCATGACAGACTGTTGGAACACATCAGCGACCAATAAGTGCTGATACGGTTCGCAGTCGATTAATTGCCAGCAATCTCAGATGTTACCGTCCTGCCAGGGGACCTGTCTTTACGCCCAGACACCGACAACAGCGTCTTCAATGGGCATTGCAGCGACAAAATTGGCGTAACCAGCAGTGGCATAACGTAATCTTCTCTGACGAAAGCCGTTACTGCATCTCAACCGCAGATGGCAGAACAAGATTGTGGAGAAGGCGAGGAAAACGATATGATGACAACTGCATGATGGAAAGGAATGCTTGGGGCGGTCCAAACATCATGGTATGGGGTGGCATCTGACTCAACGTGAAACTTGGTCCAGTTATCTTCCAGAATCTTGGCCCGGGGAGAGGCAATGGAGTAACAGCTGCCCGTTACATCTATCAAGTTCTGAGACCGCATGTTGTGCCGCATTTCGCACGTCATCAAAACAAGATGTTCCAGCAGGATAATGCGCGTGCGCATACAGCCAGGGCAACAAGAGATGACTTCTTGCAGCAGAATAACGTAAATGTTATGAACTGGCCAGCACCAAGTCCAGATTTGAACCCTATTGAACATCTGTGGGACGAAATTCAAAGACGGTTGAATGCAGAGCAGCCAAGCCCGACAACTGCAGCTGAACTTTCGGTAGCATTTCAGAGAGTTTGGGCACGCATTCCTATCGCATTCATCAATCGCCTGGTCAACTCTATGTATCGAAGATGTGCTGCTGTGTTTAACGCTGGTGGTGGACATACTCGTTATTAACGGAAGTGGAATTAAAGCATCAAAATGTTGTAGTTTTGCTTTATTGAGACATTCGATATAACTTCATAACCTAGAGACAATAAATTCACCATTCAAACAATGTAAAACGAATTTATTTTATGTTTATTGTATTTCAAAATATATGTCTGTGTATGTGTAATTTGTTGCGGCATTTCTTTTGCGGTTCAGTATATATACTAATGACTAAATTTTCATGCACCGGAAATGACATACCGGAAGCAATACATGTACAGCTACAGTGGGTTTCTGCAAAAAATTTGATGCAGTAAAAAATTGCTCTTTTAGGGGCACGAGTATCAAAGTACTAAATATGACATATTGTATAAATAAAATCAAGAACGGGTACAAGGATGTAGAAAAAAAAAATNAAGTTGCAGCTCTCGTGAGAAGTGGAACCTGTTCAAAATATCGCGAGATAGAGCGTGAAGTAGTCCTTGACAACCATAAACAAAGATGACCGACAATGTTTATAATTTTTATGATGTATAAAACTAATGACGGCTTTTCTCGTGAATAAAGCATCGCACATGAACAACAAAATGTGCAAACTAAAGCTATAGTACAATAAAGTTTATTTACTACTTCCGATTATGAACCATGTTCGGTAGCGGATACGAAAACTGTTCGGAGTTTGGTCCCCGATATATTGTTTAGTTAGGTAACACCTATTATCATATTAGGTAATTATTACAATTAAGACTAGTTTAAAAAAAAACAATTCACACACACACACAAATAAATAAAGATTCTTGCAATATATATTTTTTCCTGGTAGTTCGTTTTGGTTATGGTCCATTTTGGTAATGGTCCGATTTGGTTATGGGATAAAATGTCATGTAGTCATTTTCTTCATTATCATTCAACATCCATAAGAAGTGACAAATTAACCTAAAAACTAAAGGCAAAATAAATCAAATTCAAACATTTTTTTCACGAATTTTATTATTTTTTTACTTGAAATTTAATATGTAGGTCATTTGTGCTGATTAAAATGCCCATTGTGGTCCTTTGTGCACAAAGGAGGTCATGACCTAGTTCTAATAATAAAACTCTAAATGCTCGCTTACTCGCAAGGGTTTTAACGGGATGCCATTACATGTAATGGAGCAGCTGCAGAGATTTTTTGCACTCTCTTACAGAGTTTCTGACGCCTGCATTTATCAATAATAAGACATAACCTTTCCTTTTGGCCACTATTATAACAAGTTTTTATTACCTACCAGTATTTTAGAATGTAATTCCTACAAAATAAAAATTCGTTTACCAACTACATTTTGAATTTCGTCGTTTGAGGTCATTTTCCGGTCAAAGTCTCACTTTGGTATATTTTGGATGCCATATTTGGCGATTGAGGCGTGAATGTTTACATCAGCTGTAGTAAATATACTAAATATCGTAGTAGAAATACCATATTTAGAAAAGCTCTGCCTTCCGTAGTTTCCGGTTATGGCGAACGATAGATAAATTTGTTGTTACTTTTGAAAAGCATACATTTTTCAGTCAAACCGATTTAACAAGGACCGGGATCATCAGTAATAGTTATAATGAAATGTTTGAAGCGTAAATAGTGAATTTTTATGTTCAACTGCAATATATTTTTTTACTCCATTGTGACGAATGGGACCCCTTTGTAGCTCCGCCGAGACACAAGTTTGTCACAGGAGCTACATTTAATTATTGCAGCTAGTCCTGACCTTTGCTGCGTTTATCAAAAGCTTTAGCAAAGTCCATTATGAGGATATCTGTTTGTTGGCCTTCTTGTAAGTTCTTGGAGATGTCATCCACGAATTCAATTAGTTGCGTTTCACAGGAGCGGTCCTTTCGAAATCCATGTTGTAGCGGATACCACAGGGGCTAGGTGCGTCCGAATTTTTTTTTTACTATATAATACAACAAGGGGAGGAACTCGCTTGCTTCCATTTTTTTAAGTGGTCGTGTTAAATTGATCGTAATTTGGTAACGCCTTAATATTTTCAAAAAATGTTTTCACCAGTCGAAAGTAAAGTAATTTTTCTTTCCAAAGAGACCCCAGTTGTTAGTGTAGGCATCTGAACTGCTGAGGTATCATACACGAACCAAAACAAAACGGCGTGAAAATCCGAAGTCGGACACGAGATGGGTGGCCCACTTCACATCTGTGTACAGACTTTCCCATGCGTAAACGAGTCATTTTGACTGGCTAAATACCTTCATCCATTCAAATTATGTTACAATTTCTTACCTTTCGCCAATTGATATACCCATTAAGTCTGATTTTGAAAGAAATCCACTTTCCATCATTCAAAAACATCACAGACTTGAAAATACGAGAGTTCTAACGGGCTTTTTGATTGGCTGAGCCATGATTGAACAGCCAACGAAAACGCCCGTTAGAACTCTCTCGTATTTTCTAGTCCGCTGTTTTTGAATGATGCAAAGTGAATTTCTTTCAAAATCAGACTTAATGGGTATATCAATTGGCGAAAGGTAAGAAATTGTAACATAATTTGAATGGATGAAGGTATTTAGCCAGTCAAAATGACTCGTTTACGCATGGGAAAGTCTGTACACAGATGTGAAGTGGGCCACCCATCTCGTGTCCGACTTCGGATTTTCACGCCGTTTTGTTTTGGTTCGTGTATGATACCTCAGCAGTTCAGAGGCCTACACTAACAACTGGGGTCTCTTTGGAAAGAAAAATTACTTTACTTTCGACTGATGAAAACATTTTTTGAAAATATTAAGGCGTTACCAAATTACGATCAATTTAACACGACCACTTTAAAAAATGGAAGCAAGCGAGTTCCTCCCCTTGTTGCATTATATAGTAAAAAAAAAATTCGGACGCACCTAGCCCCTGTGGCGGATACATGATGATATTATTTTCTTCTCCATGTTTCTTGGAACTTGGTAGGAAAAATTCGAATGGGCAAACGGAATATGGAAAGAAAAAAATAAGTATCTTGTTTCATCATGTATATATAACGTCATTACCCAAATATATAAGATAATCAAAACATCCACTTGTCCAGAATTGTCCTCAAAATCTCGTGATTCTGTTGCAGTTTCGTTAAAAAAATCCGGAAGTGAAAAAAAAAACAGGGGAGACCACCAGTACAGAACTTCCTGTAATTTTGCCGGCACGATTGATATAAAAAATAAATAATGTTCTGTGGTTGTCCCAATAAAGACAAGGCTCGTTGACAAAAAATGGAAAATCAATCGATGGAGATAGTGCCATCGTTGATTGCTGCTATAGAGACTGTAATGAGTCCAGGGTCGAATCCACAAGACAGACAATCTGCACAAAAGGTTGGACATGTGATGTTATTATAAACCACATGAGTACTACTGCAGTACTGGCCATAGGCATATATATAGCCAAGATAGGCCTTAAAATGGGTCTAATTTCTATTAAGAATTTTGTGAATATGTACTAGACACGATCAATAATTCCATAAAGGCAATGGGAAGAACAATTTCCAATGCCAATGGGCAATATAAAAAGAAAAAGACTTTTGAATGGAAAAATCGTCAACATTGTAAACAAATCGGTTTCTTTTAAAATTTATTCAACTTTAGTCCACATTGATATATCGTTCATTTGAATCATTTTGAAAGTACTTTTTTTTCCACAAATTATAGAAGATACTTTTTGTTTTGATTATCTTATATATTTGGGTAATGACGTTATATATCCTGGCGTTACCAAATTTCGATAACGTAACGACTTATTGGCTTATGTCAAGCTTCCCGTAGATTTTTTGTATGAAATACTTTAATAAACTTAAATTACTAATATAGTTGTTTAACTGTGCAAAAAAGAAGAAACATCCGATAAACAGTTTGACTGGTGTCAATCTTATGAAGTGTGTCGTTGTTTTTACTTGAAAGAAAATGGCGTATCCTTATTTCGATAGGGGAGATAATTCCAACTCATTCGGCCCTAAAATAGTCGTCCCCGATATATCTCGGCCCAAAAAAATGTCGACACTAATCACCAAGTTCGAAGATACTGTGAAGTATATATTTTTTTCAAATATTTTTTTTCTCTCTCAAAAATTGCAGACTGTTAGAAATATAGAAAAATGAAATATCTTATGAAGCCTCAAGATGACCTTTGATTGTAGTTGATAAAATTCGAGACTTTTTTTTAATGGAAAACATGTTTAATTTAAAATAAAATAAATATACAGACATAAACTTACAAAAAAATCATAGATTTAATTAGTTTTTCATTGGTAGCACTTTATTCTCACTTCTGTAAGTTGCCACTCTTTAAAGATGTCTCTGAACGTCATTTGAACAATTTCATAACATGACACCTTTGGCTTTCCAAACGTTTTATTTTTGGACAGGGATTCCACTATGTTCTATTTTTAGAATATATTAGCGTAGAGGCAGACGATCAAGACAATGACAGTTCAGTGGATTCTAATTAAGTTTTCATGAGGAAAATCAACGTTTTGCGGTCAAATAAAATGGTATTAGTGAAAACATAGTTTTTCTAGTCTAGGAGGAATAAAATAAGTTACTCACTTCTTTTAAAGACATTTTCTAGATTTTTGTTTACTTGTGGTAGGCGTCAACACTAGGTCGTTCTATACCAAAAAGTTCCGGGTGGTGACGTCATCAGTATCCGAATGCGACACTAAAAATACTGACCTATCGAAATTAGGTTCTTATCGAATTTCGGACACTGCACAATATACATGATGAAACAAGATACTTTTTGGCCATTGTTTAAAATTAAGTATAACCTGGGTGCATTTGGTATTCTTCTTATTGTCAAATTAAGTCGAAACATTGACACACCATGTAAGAAAACATTGTCAAGTGGCTCTTTATTTTCCCTTCTATTAAGCATATCCTAATAATCCAGTTATATCTCTTGAACCATTAGTTTATGTATTGCTTTCGAGACGACTCGTCCATAAACCAACTCGGCCATATACCGATTCGTCCATAGACCAATTCGGCCATAGTCAATTCGGCCATACTTTTTATAATGAGATATACCTAATAGCGTCATTGTTTTGTAGTATTCTTAAGAATTGTTAGTAGTTTACATAGTTGTAGAAAAAGGTTTTGCCACCTATATTTAAAGCATCTTAATTGCTATATGATAATGTCACATGAACGATGAACAATCTCTATGCAGGGTTCTCGTTCCTGCTACGACTGTGATGAAGTGGTGGATCTAATAGGAGCAATATAGAGTAAGCAGGATAATTATTTTATACAATGTTTCATAGAGATTTTCGTTGATTTAGCTTAATAGTATGTTTGTGTTAGTTTGTTGATAAATTTGAATTTGTTGTGAATATGCAAAGGGAAATAACTGTATCTATTTCCATTATCCAGGAAGGGGAAAAAGTCTGTATATATGTCAGTTTGATATGAAGGGCTGGATGGGGTTTTACAGAATAGAGAATAATGGTCTTAAAATGAAACAAGTATGCCATGAAAATGGCCCTTCAAAATTTTGATTATGGTCGAATTGGTAGTGTGGCCGAATTGACTATGGCCGAGTCGACCTGTACCGTATGTATTACAGGTATTGGAAGAATTTAAAGAGACATCTCCTGTATGTGTACAATGTGGAATGAATTTATCACAGACTATCTACAATCCAGTGGTACGACACTTTGGACTTCAGTTAGTTGAACATTCAATAAAGTAAGATAATAAAATAAAAAGTTACATTTGTATAATACTATTACAACATTATTACATTTGTATTACAAAATTATTGCATTTGTATTGCAATTATTATTACTTTTGTATTACAACATTATTACATTTGTATTGCAACATTATTACATTTGTATTACAATTATTATTATATTTGTATTATAACATTATTACATTTGTATTACAATTATTATTACATTTGTATTACAACATTATTATATTTGTATTATAACATTATTACATTTGTATTACGACATTATTCATTTTTATAGTTGGTGTCTTACGGAACAATAAACTTGCTATTAACTATATATTTTTAGACATTATGTACCTACATATATTGTATATACAGTCAAACCTGTCATAAAGGACACCTCTATATAACAAATCACTGTCTACATTTTGTATATAGGGCAGGCTCATTTTTCCTATTAATGAACAATGCATATAATTTTTACCTGTATATAAAGGACAACTGCTCATAAAGGGCACATTTTCAGGTTCCCTTGAGTGGCCTTTATATACAGGTTTGACTACAAAATAATTTAAATTATCAATGGGCCATCATGGTCATGATCGTATGGTAGTTGGATTTACAACTACCTATGCAATCAGTGCTATCACCGCTAACATTGTGAGTTCGAACCCCGCACAGACGAGGTGTACTCGATACATTAAGTGATAAAACTGACTGCCACGATATAACTGAAATATTGTTAAAATAGGTGTTAAACACTATAAACGAAAACCAACCTATTTTAAATAATGAGGTAATAAAAAAATAACATTATAGATCTAGGTGAGTTTTTTGTGTCCCTTTATTTATATAGTATATAAACCCTTCTAAACTGAACACTCGTGGAATATTTCTTGTTAGTAATAGGAGAGGTCAGATTAGACAAGTTGAATTTGAAAATATTCAGACATTGGACTGTTTGTTTCATTTACATGTCATTTTACACATTATTTAAGAAATAATTCCTGGAAGCCATAGTTTGTATGTAGTTTTAACATGGGTAACATTATTTTTGTGAAAAAAAAAATATCCAGAGCAATGACGAGGGATAAATTTCAACTTAGAAGTAGAATCCTGTTTTTTTTTAGCTCACCTTGCCAAAGGCAATGTGAGCTTTTGCCATCACTTGGCGTCCGTCGTCCGTTAACTTTTCACATTTTAATCTTCTCCTCTGAAACCCCTCAGCCAAATGAATTGAAACTAAGTAGGAAGCATCTATGGAAGGTCCTCTATAATGATTGCTCATTTTGTCCCGATCCATTAACAAACATGGCCACCACAGGCGATTCTTGTTTCTGATTTGCCCATTTTTAAAAATCTTCTCCTCTGAAACTACTGATCCAAATGAATTGAAACTTGGTATGAAGCATCTATGGAAGGTCCTCTATAAAGATTGCTCATTTCGTCCCGATCCATTAACAAACATGGCCGCCACAGGCAATTCATGTTTATGATTGTATGCTTTCTAAAAAATCTGTTTTTCTGTGGAAAGAGAGATAACTCTAATTTAAATATTAACATTTGTTTAGTATAATACAGTTAAAATGAATCTGTATAAAAAAAATGTGACCGAGATACCCACCCTAAACCATATATATTTATGATCAGGGTGACTAGGCAAATTAAATGCCTTATAGCTCAGGCCCCAGGGGGTCTTACCCCACCCCCTACCTGAAGTGAACTTTTTAATAGTTGAGATCCCCACCCCTAAGCCATTTTTTGTATTTATGATCAGGGTGACTAGGTCATACCCCACCCCTATAGGCTATGGAATGTTCTGTATTAAGTTTCTTCAGAGCAGAATGCAAGGTGAGAGACACAGGCTCAGCTCAGTGCTGAGCCTCTAGTTTTTTTCAGGATTTGGTAAATGGAATATTGGATGACTTGATAATATATGGATTTTTTTTGATTACATGAAAGATTTTTATACTAGATATATGTTATTTTATATATTTGAATTTAGGGTTAGGGTTATGGTGTTTAACACCACTTTCAACAATATTTCAGTTACGGTATATCATGGCGATCAGTTTTATTGGTGGAGAAAACTGCCGACCTGCTGGAAGTCGCTGACAAACTTTATAACATAATGTTGTATTGTATTTTATTGTATTTTATTTTAGATTTAAATGGAATTCTTTTTCTCAAGAGGAGAAGGAAGAGTTGAAGAAGAGTTGCTTGGAAATAATAGCCAAGGTATGTATAATGTATATGTATCTGCCAAATAAACATTTATACAATATTGTAGAAAAGTAAGAAAGATGATTGAACAAAGTTTGGTAGAGTATATAGTAAAGGGGAAACGATTCACCGTATGTACCGAAATCACGATTATTTTGGGGACGGTTCTGTTCACGATACGTGGAGGCCGCTTACTATGCAAACGATATGATGCTCATTTTTTGAAAAAAGTAGTGTTGAACTTCCGTTTTCTTCTTTTGATGATCATTTAATTAATATTTTGAGAAAAGTGAATCGATTAATTTACGCTTTTAAAATTAATTAATCAAATATCAAATATTTATAATTTCCGCTAGTACGTAAGCGACCTCATATAAAAAAAAACAACCTGGCAGCGCCCATGTCGAGTGAAGTAATAGTTACAGTTTCCTATAAAACGTATTGTGATACGTATCATAATACATATCAAATATCGCAATACGTATCGTTTGTGGAAAAAGTGTATCGTTACACCCCTAGTATATAGTGTTCAAATATTATTTGTTTATAATTAAATATCTTACTTCTGGTTCCTTACAATAATTTTATCAGCATCTACGGTGTAATAGTGTGCTGGCCTTGAGTGTGGTAGATTGTGTGTTCAAGTCAAGTTAAAGACTGTTAAATTGGTATTTGTTGCTTTTATGCTAAGCACGAGGCATTAAGAAGAAAGTGCAAAGACTGGTTGGCTCGGAATCGGGATAATGTGTCCGATTGGAGCGACATGTCTACCTACAGGCAGTTGTTTCAGTGAGCTAGCACTATAAAAATATAATCAAGAATGTTGGTCTAGTACAATGGGGACATCATCATCTAATCAAAATGTATCCTGTTCTCGCCATGTTATTACTGAAAAATTGCTCATTTGGTGTTAAACAATAATCGCTCACTCACTAGTACAAAGTAGACATCATCATCATCTCATTGTAATGTATTTTGTTCTCGCCATGGTATAGCTGAAAAATTCCTCACTTGGCATAAAACAACAATCACTTATTCACTCACTCACAACTAAGGAACACCTAATTTTACTGATTAAACTGGGACCATGGGTATAAATAGCTGTGGGCGGAGCAAGCATTCAGATTGTTAATTTATTTGACCACGTTCATCTCGAGGAGAAAAAATCCATGATACATAGTTTTACAGTTACTTTTGGAGCAAAATATTTGACAGGCATGGTTACTAGTGTTCCTCCCTATGAAACTTTTAGTCTTATTAAAAATAATATTCTTCGTCAGTCTAAAATTTACAAAAATCACTTCGAAAATTCAAATTTATGGGGTATGTGACCTTTAGTTCACATTGGTCATGTGACATACAGTTTCATAAATATGCTGTTCATATCAACGGATATCTTTGATGATAAGCTTCGCCCACAAATTTTGTCGGTAGGCACTGCCGCAAATTCCCCATTAACTGATTATTATCTAAACTTAACTAACTTTTGATATTTTGTAGGGGACATTAGGGATCATAAATGAATATGTATATGTCAAAGATGTTATATCCAGAGTTATAGTGGAGATTGTCAAAAGAGAATGGCCTCAGCTATGGTCTACTTTACTTAAAGACTTGTATGACTTATGTCAGATGGGGGTAGGTAAAATAACTACAGTGAAACCCATCTAAAATCGAACCCTGAAAAAGCTGAATCATGTATAAAGCGAAGCCCAAATGTAGGAAATCTATGTTAATTTAACATGTATGCAATTTAACCTGTATAAACTGAACACCTGTCTATTATGAACAAAAGCGGGTATCATGGACGTTTGGTTTAGACCAGTTTCACTGTATTACTATCCTATATATATACATGTATGTATACCTTCTTTAAGTTGGTAGAGAGGTATATCTGTGTTGTAAGAGGTTAAACTTTATATTTTTTAAAGATGAATGCAACTTTTGCACAAAGGCTATAATTTAAGAAAACATGTTTCTTATATAATTTTTTATTTATTTTTCCATAAATTTATTTGAAACATTTTTATCTTGTTTTTATCCATTTTATTTAGATGAGCATAAATAAGCAAAATAAAAATTATAATCTGTTGGGGTACCTGAAACATTTTTGTTTTTTTACTAATATGCCTATAGATCACAGGTAATCAATATGAAGTGAGTTATACCCCCTTAAACATGTAAACTTACATGTAGTACACAGGCACTTGTTTCTGTGAAAAAATATATACCATATACCTAATATTATAATATTGAGGCGGTGGACAGGGGGGGCGGGAACACGGGAGTAAGGGGGGAGGGAAGTGGGAGTTGGGGGTGCGGGAAGTGGGAGAAAAGGGGACGGAAACCAGGATGTTATGAAGCAGGAACATGTAGATATAGGGCGGGATATATTTCAAATAATATGAAACAAAAAGTTCTAAAGTGGTCAAAATCGGCGGTGGTAGTCAACCATTTTAGATCAGTCCGTTATAACAATGTAAAACTGACCATAACTACGATCAACTACACGTTATCTTCGTATGAATCACTATTTTATATCATTGTCCATCTCCGGATTTCGACGTTTCCCGTTATTGAGTAAGATTTAGATGGTTACAATTAACTTCCGGAAATTAGGGAGGGAAGTGGGATCTAGGGGGAGGGAAGTGGGATGCAAGTGGGAGGTAGGGGGGAGGGAAGTGGGAACTGTCTACCCCCATGTCCACCCCCTCAATATTAGGTATATTGTATATATTTTTTCACAGAAACAAGTGCCTGTGATGTACATTTTTTTTTTGTAGTAGCAGTAATTTTACCAATTTGTTTGGAGAAGAGGAATTTGGAAAACAAATCATACGTAAATTAGAAGGAATGTTTTCTATTTAAGACAGGAAACCGATACATACCAGTAGAAGTATTCATAATTTTGAGATATTCTTTAAAATTTCTTTAAAAAGTAACACTGACACTGAATGAAGTGGGGACCGTCGTGGCTAAACACCCTAGCCCTAATCCTGAATGAAGTGGGGACCGTCGTGGCTAAACACCATAACCCTAATCCTGAATGAAGTGAACTATAGATCAAGTTTTCTTACATTTGTGCATGATTTTCAGGTCTTCTTGATTGGGATATTGGAAATAAAAGGCTGAAATTTTGTATTGTCTCAGTATTGTTTCTTCTTTTTTTTCACAGCCAACACAAACAGAACTAGTACTTATGATATACCTCCGTTTGGTAGAAGATGTTATTGTGTTTCAAAATCTTCCAACTCAGCGTAGACGAGAAGTCTTACATGGACTAACAGCGAATATGGTCGATTTATTTGAACTATTTATTACTCTGTTGGAACAGAATTCTAGTGCAATAGGGGAAAAAGTATGTTATTATATGCCTACATTTGTATGTTTTAATGATTAAAAAAAACCGGTCACATTTGTAAATTGAAGCATTTGACTAAGGCCAAAATTAAAATTAAGTTTGATTCCCCTTACCCGACTGATCCTGTCAAAATCGGCTGACTGAAATTTTTTTATTGGAATTTTTTATTTTTTTTTAGCTCAAAATTCGTTTTGCTGAAAATTCCCAGTCTTCACAAAAAAATGTATCTCTGCACAGGTGAATGCCATGTTGGGTTTAAAATTTGTTGAATATGCGATTCCCGGGAAAAAAAATCAAACGAAAAGCAAACAAAGAGGACTCGGACAGGGATACAAATTAACGATCACCCAGTTGCTGATTAAAATTTATTATAAAACTGAAATATATCACTGAACACAGAAATATGTTGACTTCCACATACCTCGAGGATCAATGATTGCATATGTTTAATTGAATTTGTTTTGAGATGCATATATATTGAAGATGACAAGAGATTCATTTTCTCAACTGAAATTAATAAGGGATGAAAACCAGAAGTTGACACTGTGATTAGCAATAAAGAATTTGTATTTGTATTTGTATTTGATGATGTAAAATCCAGAACCGGGTTGGACAATTAGATACGGATTGTTGGCCGTATAAACCTGTTACATTTTTAGATAAAAACATACAGAAGAACAGTCAATGACTTTGGGATTTTGAGCTTACAAGCCATTCGGGCCAGTACTTATGAGAACTTTACTGGCCCAAAAGTAAATTGACCAAACCTGACATAGATTGAAAGAAAGTAATGAAAAGCATAATGATATCACATGTTTATTCTCTTGAATAAAAAAAAGAATGAGTCTCTCTGTTTGGAGCTCCTGCAGTTCGTTCTCCTCATCCTCATCACTCCCCCTCCCCCACCCCTTTTTCATCTTCACTTGGCCTCTTGTCATATACTGGTACATGTAAAATCATTACGTCTCAGCCTTCAACATAATTGAGGGAAGCAGGTTAAATCAAACCCCACTTTTTTTCAGAATAAAAAATATTTTACCAAAACATTCCCAATTTTGTTTGCCAAAATGGCATGTTTAATAAAACAAATTCTACTCAAACAATGATATCATGTGTGATGTCTTGTAACTGAAGATTTGTCTGGTTAATTTATAACATTCACTTTCCATGGTAAATGGATTATGTTATCATGCCAGAATCATGTTGTAAATTATAAATATACTTTCCAGTAAGGCTTGATCAAGCCATTGTTATCAAATCCCAACAAATTTCTTTTCTTGACTTTGTCCTTTTCTTTTTCACAATACCTTGGCTTGAGTGTTTTTTTTTTGTTTTTGTTTTTGTTTTTTTTTTTAAATTATTAACATTTGAACCACAAAAGTTAAATTATTTAGGGGGAAAATGTGGGGCCTGCGTTTTGATGTATTCGTATTTGAGCCATGTCCTGTTCTTTTTCCAGATTTCTAGTAATTTTCTATCTCCTCGTACCCCCTTTTTAAATATGTTTTTCAGCACACTTTCATTTCTGTGAACAACCGTGGTAGGGCCCCGTCAAAATATTAAATAAATTAGCCATAGGTTTTTATTTTTTTATACCGTAAGTTAAACAATATGGAAGGAGTTAAGCAAATAGACAGTACACCCCAAAATGATTCGACCCTGGGTTTTAAATGGATAAAAAAAATCACACAAAATACTGTGTAGTCATACACAATGTATATTACATAATACATAATGATCATACTTATATTACTGAAGATTACACTAGTTCGTGTTTGAACATAATTTGTTATTAGTAACTTTTTTTTTTTTAATTATGTCAGCTTTGTTCCGGTCCGAGTTTTACACAAGGATGAAAAGATATTGGGGCGAAAACATATCTAGTTACCGCATACGCAAACTGCTATTTACTAGTCTGAGGTCAAGTTATTTTTAAAACGGGGAATATCCCGTCAACTTTGTCGTGGTTGAAGGGAGCAATTGTTCGATTTGAATGCGAGAATTCAACAATTGACTTGATCATTAATTTTTTATGAAAAATATTCCACAAGCCAATCGGACTTGTGGTTTTGAAATTTCCACTGGCCAGACAAAAAAATCACTGGCCGCGGGCCATCGGACCACCGCTAATTTCGAACACTGGAAGAACATTTAAATGAAAAATATTTGCATGAAAATTTATTGATANTAAATCAAACCCCACTTTTTTTCAGAATAAAAAATATTTTACCAAAACATTCCCAATTTTGTTTGCCAAAATGGCATGTTTAATAAAACAAATTCTACTCAAACAATGATATCATGTGTGATGTCTTGTAACTCAAGATTTGTCTGGTAAATTTATAAACTGTCTTGTTCTAACTACTTTATTGCAACTGATACAACATTCACTTTCCATGGTAAATGGATTATGTTATCATGCCAGAATCATGTAAATTATAAATATACTTTCCAGTAAGGCTTGATCAAGTCATTGTTATCAAATCCCAACAAATTTCTTTTCTTGACTTTGTCCTTTTCTTTTTCACAATACCTTGGCTTGTGTGTTTTTTTTTTTTTTAAATTGTTAACATTTGAACCACAAAAGTTAAATTATTTAGGGGGAAAATGTGGGGCATGCGTTTTGATGTATTCGTATTTGAACCATGTCCTGTTCTTTTTCCAGATTTCTAGTAATTTTCTATCTCCTCGTACCCCCTTTTTAAATATGTTTTTCAGCACACTTTCATTTCTGTGAACAACCGCGGTAGGGCCCCGTCAAAATATTAAATAAATTAGCCATAGGTTTTTATTTTTTTATACCGTAAGTTAAACAATATGGAAGGAGTTAAGCAAATAGACAGTACACCCCAAAATGATTCGACCCTGGGTTTTAAATGGATAAAAAAAATCACATAAAATACTGTGTAGTCATATATTCATAATACATAATGATCATACTTATATTACTGAAGATTACACTAGTTCGTGTTTGAACATAATTTGTTATCAGTAACTTTTTTTTTTTAATTATGTCAGCTTTGTTCCGGTCCGAGTTTTACACAAGGATGAAAAGATATTGGGGCGAAAACATATCTAGTTACCGCATACGCAAACTGCTATTTACTATTCTGAGGTCAAGTTATTTTTAAAACAGGGAATATCCCGTCAACTTTGTCGTGGTTGAAGGGAGCAATTGTTCAATTTGAATGCGAGAATTCAACAATTGACGTGATCATTAATTTTTTATGAAAAATATTCCACAAGCCAATCGGACTTGTGGTTTTGAAATTTCCACTGGCCTGACAAAAAAATCACTGGCCCCGGGCCATCGGACCACCGCTAATTTCGAACACTGGAAGAACATTTAAATGAAAAATATTTGCATGAAAATTTATTGATACTAGTAACCAAAACTAAAGTGAATAACTTGTCAATTTGTATTTCAATTGCAAATTTAAATTTAAGTGTATATTTATTTTCCATTAATTTTATGTCCTAAAATTGTCCAAAATGATGTGTATTGGATACCTTAATACAGTTAATTTTTTTTACCATACTGCAGAATATATTTTCAAATGTATAAACTTATAAATTAGTTTGATGTGTTTAATGGAATTTGATTGGATAAAAAATTGATGTTATTTTCCATAAACAAAAAGGATTATTTTGGCATCTGCGAATCAGCTGTTGTGACTTGTGGGGATGAAAAAAAGAAGGATATGTCACAACAGGATCAACTCAATTTACTGTCATGTATCTTTGGACCAAAATTGTTTGACAGTTGAGCATTTGTATCTGGAAATCTTAAACAAGCAAAACTAAAACATTGTTCTGAATTGTGATCAATTGAAGAAGTTATTTTTTATTTGCCTCGCATTTATAAAGGTTTATATGCAAGTCTATTACGTTTATTCTTTCTAGTCTGTTCTGTTCAGTATTCTAGTCATGCAAGATGTATTTTTTTTTTATTTTAATAAAATATATTTTAGTTGTCTTTCCACAATTTGCTGTATACCAAATGTTTATATCATGATGCCAAAAAAAACAAAAACAAAAAAACTCTACTTACCTACCCACTTCCAAAATTGTGGGTCGGGTAAGGGGAAACATAAATATTTTTAATTGTGGCCAAACTTTTTAAATCTATATATAAAGGCTTGGTCAGTACAAACCAAAGACTATAAGCTGATAGTAGTAAGGAGGAAGACAAAGAGTAGGTTGTCTCAGAATCACGATAATGTGTCCGAGTGGAGAGGCGTATCTATACATGGACTGTTTCAGTGGGCTAGAACTATAAAAATCCAACTAAGTATGTTGGGTCTAGTACAAAGCAGACATCATTATCATCTCCTAGAAATATAACTTGTTCTCCCATGATATATAGCTGAACAACTGCTGACTTGGCATTAATCAAAAATCACCCACTCTTTCCACTACCATGGAGAGAGTCTCTCATGAACTTCAAGAAGCATGAATCTTGCATTAGAAAATTACCTTTAAATTTAAACATTGTCAAACTGGTTTCTTCAGTGCAATGAAACTTCAAAACAAAAACTATTTTATATGCATAATGTCTTCCTAGAATATATATATATATATACCGGTATGTATATAAGAAGGACAGTTACATGTATGAAGGTTTAGACCGACATCACTAGTGCAGCATTAAGTCTGATAGGATTAACTGTGATTCTAGTGATAATGGATATCGAGACCTTCAAAACTGACCTTATTGTTTCACATCATACTGATCGATAGTTTTCAGTATCACAGTCAGTCTGTTGATACAGTAATCACCCTCTTATATGACCACCTCTTCTGAAAAAGAGGGTCCGTTGTGGTCGTGATCGTATAGGTAGTTGGATTTACAACTACCTATGCAATCAGTGTCTATCACCACTAAAGTTGTGAGTTCGAATCCCACTCACTGTGAGGTGTTCACGTTACAACCATATATGATAAAGTTTGTCAGTGACTTGTGGCAGGTCAGTTGTTTTCTCCGGGCACTCTGGTTGCCTCCACCAAAAAAAAAACTGACCACCATGATATAACTGAAGTAGTGTTGAAAACCATAAACCACTTTTAGAGACAAATACACTGTATTTATTTTCTGTTTTAAAAATTTATTTATTTTCTTTTTTAAAAACTTATTAGACAGCAAACATGGATGCCTCCCAATTAGCAGAAATACAAGTCAGATGTCAAGTTAGTAGAGCTGTCCTGTCAACCTTGACAGGATATTTAGACTGGGTAGCCATGAGTCACATCTTTGTCAGGAATGGACAACTCTTACAGATATTATGTTTGTTGCTAAGCAACAGTAATCTACAACTTTTTGCTGCCGAATGTTTACTTGTGATTGTTAGTAGAAAGGTCTGTACAGTACAATATATACCAGACACTTACCGTAAATAGCAATATATTAGCCACATTTGTGCATAATACACACCCTTTTTGGCTCTAAAATCTCAAGGGAAAAACTAATATAATCTGCATCAAATTTTGCGGACGGTTAGAATGGTGTTGATTTCATTGAATTATTCTTTTAGAAAGGCTTATTAGATCTGGGATTTCTCTTTTACTTATATTTGGAATATTTACAATTTTTAATGTCAACTTTACAGGAATACTAACTGTTTTTGAAAGCAACTTTTTGAGTAAATAATTTAAAAAAAAATTCAACTAAGGTTTTTAATACAAACATGTAACATTAAAATTTTGTGAAACTGATACATTGGTGTAGCTACATACATATTTTGTACAAAGGTATCTAGGCATGACTTATAATTAATTTACCAGCCATAATTGGTGCTTTTTCTTTATGATGTTATTAGTCCCTTCATTGAAGTTTGCACAAAATACCATTGAAAGGTCCATATATAATGATATTAAGTATATTTTATGTTTTATTTTAGGGTAAAGTCGAAGATAGGAAACCTTTGTTAATCCTTTTCAGTGAAGATGCAATGTCGCTGATATGGAATGCAGCTATGTAAGTTAACATCCCACCGTCTTCTTTAGCTAAGCCTGGTATAAGCCAGAATAGAGATAAATAAAAATTATGGTACCCAGTAATTAGCATGTATATGCAATCCTGCCAAATTGACCTAAGCTTTATTTGGGAATTAACTCAGAAATATTGCTCTGTGCATTTCCGGTGGTCTAAATATTTTATTAAGTGATGTTAATACTTTGACTTGCGACATCAAGTATCAGCAACAATTTGTTATGATGTTTCTTGTCTATGTACGATGTTCAAAGTAAGTTTTATGTGTTTTAGCTGTTACATGATAAAAACTAATACAGGATCCTGGGTGGAAAATAAAGGCTATAATGACTAATTTTTTAGCTCACCTGACCCAAAGGGTCATGTGAGGTATTGTCATCATTTTGTGTCTGTCGTCATCTAAGCTTTTCATGTTTTGATCTTCTCCAAAACCACTGGGTTAGATGAACAAACTTTATGTTTTCTAACACTCTGTTTTCCTCCACCAATTAAAAGACTACTATGATATAACTGAAATATTGTTTTAAAGTGTCATTAAACACCAATAACCGATATCTGTCATACACCAATATACAAATGTACATGTAATAGATACTTGTGACAAAGTAATGGTGACTTCAGATGTACTTTTCTAAAAATTATTTCGAAAATGCATTGTACGTTCATATGTCAATTTGTTGGTGTATTTCAAATTTTATTCAACTGGAATGTTTTATCGAAAATTCATTGGAAATTTTGAAATATATTCACACACATTACATTGTCATATGAGTGCAATACGTTTTTTCAAGCTGTTTTAGTTTTGAGGTCTGAACACTGCAGGTTGGTTTCTGTAACGTTTCAAACGAAAACATTTCAACTGAAACGTATCGAAAACAGTTTCTGTGTGAACCTAGCATGGTTTGAGACATTCATGAAGTAATTGTGTCATGTGGACTTTAAAGACTTATAATTTTACATAAAGAAATTCAAGTTTTTTTTTATCATTAAATATTTTACCATGAATATTTATTTCAGTGCAGCCAATCATGAATCTAAAGATGAATATTACTATTTGTTTCTGAAGAGATTATGTCAAGTTTTGATAGAACTTGGTAAACAGTTGTGTGCTTTATGGGCAAGTCAACTTTTTCTGCATTATTCATTGTTTAGTAATTTGTTTCATAGATGAAGGAAATTATAAGTGTATTAAGATATTTTTTAGACAAATACATTTTATATAAAAGGGCTATTCCATACTAATTGTTTGACAAATTGATTGGAGTGAGTGAGTTGATTGTTTTAAAGACGCAGTAAATACCTATGTTATAGTCTTGAATCCACGATTTACCACACTCAAGCTTGAATCCACGATTTACCACACTCAAGCTTGAATCCACGATTTACCACACTCAAGCTTGAATCCACGATTTACCACACTCGAGGAGGGGCGTGCTAACCATTACACCACAGATTAGGTCTTTGAAGGATATGAAGGCAGTGAAGTAAATATGTATAAGTAATTAAATTTACTATCAAATTCCATAAGGAAATATCATGAAATTTTGAAATTGTATGAATGATATAGGGGTCTTCAATCCAACAAGCAAGTTTTTCTTGTAAAAATATATATTTTCTGACTATTGTAGGGTCCTGTCCCAGATGTCAAACAGCCTCCAACATTCAATAAATATTTAGATGCCGTCTTAGCATTTACACATCACCCAGGTCAGGTAAAAAAACATTTTTATTATGATTTTATATTTGAAGACCAACAAATGCATGATGAGTTAAAGCTAAAGTCCATGCACTATTTTGCTATAACTTGGTATCTGGCATTCATCAATGATTAGTCTTAAATTTCACATTTTAAGCTTAGAAACTGCAGATTTGAACCTTTATTATATAGGGATTATCTTATGGATGGACCTATAGAAAATGTTACCTCATTTTGTTCTGATTGAACGTCTACCATTTCTGCCATTAGTCATCATTGCACCCAAAGTTAGCTTGAATCATTGATTTTCTAGGCTTAGCTAATTTTTTATTATACAAAGTTTGGGGGGGGGTATATAGGAATCACCCTGTCCGTCCATCCATCCGCTCTCATGAGAGGGTACTTGTGAGTTGATTTTAAGGTACAAACAAGACTTGTGGGGAGAAATGCAAGTTATGTGGTGCATCCCACAAATCACATTGGAAAATCACCAGTATGGACATTGTAAGATCATAAGTGATAGATAAAAACAATACAGCTCACAAGTAACGGATGAGCGGACATGGACGACCGAAACGGCCAAGATCGTAAAATTTCAATTTAATAGTCTGGTTCCCAGCTCAATTTTATCTCCCTTGATTAGAATACCAGACAAATCTACGTGATCGATCGGTCGTTTCTGAGTTGTTTGGACGTAATGTTCCCACTGCATGGCCAAGAAAGATGCTACCCGTAAAACCATTCTGGACAAATTAGCACCCCAAAAGTCTTCATCCTCACAAGTACCCTCTCATTAGTACGTCCGTCCTTCCATCCGTCCATGTACCTTGTAAGCGCAACTCCTCCTAAATGGCTTATTGGATTTTTGTGAAACTTTATACAGTTGTAGTACACTACCTGCAGATGTGCATGAAGAAATATGGTCGCTGTCCAAAATTTGGAAGGGGAGATAATTCAACTTANGCACCCCAAAAGTCTTCATCCTCACAAGTACCCTCTCATTAGTACGTCCGTCCGTCCGTCCTTCCATCCGTCCATGTACCTTGTAAGCACAACTCCTCCTAAACGGCTTATTGGATTTTTGTGAAACTTTATACAGTTGTAGTACACTACCTGCAGATGTGCATGAAGAAATATGGTCGCTGTCCAAAATTTGGAAGGGGAGATAATTCAACTTATACTTTCACGAAAAAGGGGGGGGGCATGTACCTTGTCAGCGCAACTCCTCCTAAATGGCTGATTGGATTTTTATGAAACTTTACACACTTGTAGTACACTACCTGCAGATGTGCATGAAGGAATATGGTTGCTTTCCAAAATTTAAAAGGGAAGATAATTCAACTTATACTTTCACGAAAAGGGGGGAATATACCTTGTAAGCGCAACTCCTCCTAAACGGCTTGTTGGATTTTTATGAAACTTTGCACACTTGTAGTACACTACCTGCAGATGTGCATGAAGGAATATGGTTGCTGTCCAAAATTTAAAAGGGGAGATAATTCAACTTATGCTTTCACGAAAAGGGGGGGGGGCATGTTCCTTGTAAGTGCAACTCCTACTAAGCTGCAAGCAGGGGGTATCACTCAGTGAGTTCACTCACAGTTCTAGTTTGATTTTCATTCATTTCCAGATGATTAGCAGTTATACCCTGTCTCTGTGGATTTCATTGTTACAGCATACTGTGATATCACCTAATTCTGTACTTCTTACTTTTATACCAAGACTTTTTGATACGGCATCCAAAACACTATGTAAGGTAGGTATAAGTTATTTGAAATGATCCATGAACAGACCTATAAAATGATTAATTGGTAAGAAAAGATATGGATGTAAATGAACATGAGAGACTGTCCAACATTACTCTTAGACACAAATTAAGGTAAAGGAACAGCTTGTCGTAAGAAAGGATATGGATGTAAATGAACATGAGAGACTGTCCAACATTACTCTTAGACATAAATTAAAGTAAAGGAACAGCACTTCTATTGCTGTTCTGCATTTCACAGTCTCTAGGATCTTCAACAATGAGCAAAACGCATTCCCTAATATGAGTGTGAAACATTTTATTTAGTTTCACATCCATTGTTATACTTACTATATTGGTGCATGATATCATCTTTATGATATACGGAAAACACTCTTAAATACAGTGCTAGTTGATCATTTGAACTTGATCCGTATGCATGGTGCACAGTTTTCTTATCAACATAATACGATTGAACCATGTGTAGAGGGGATCTGTTACCATGACGAATTAATATAATGAACAAAATACAGATAGATCTGTCTCAATTTTCATTACTTGTAAATCATTGATATATATGGTTTGGTTGGCTTATAAAACGTAACTTTTTCATTGTATATTATTGTTGGAATATTAAGCTAGGTATTATCCCCTTTGGTCTCAGATTCAAAAGGACAGGCCCTACTGTCATAAAACATTTGAGTATGATTTTTATTCGCATACTCCAGATTTATCCAATCAGAACACTGAATTTATTGGATGCAGTGTTCTGGTTGGCCATTTGTTTAGTACAAGAACAAAGCTTATGCTCGAGTTGTTAGTTCAAATTCCGTTCATGGCAAGATGTACTCGATACAACATTATGTGATAAAGTTTGTCAGGGGGGTTTCTCCAGGTACTCCAGTTGCTTACTTCAATAAAACTGACCGCCACGATATAACTGAAATATTGTTGAAAGTGGCGTTAAACACCATAACTCAAAGTTTTATGACTGTTAGCACAGAACTAATCAATCTGAATAGTACCATTCCTTGGAGTTATTATATTTATTTTGTTGTCTGATAAAAATTATTATATAAAGGGATTGATCTTTGACATTTTAGAAGCCATATATTAGTAAGAAATGATATGGATGTACATGAACATGAAAGACTATTCAACATTACACTTAAACATAAATTCAAGTAAAGGAACAGTGCTTTTATTGCTGTTATTCATTTCACAGTCACAGTATAGGGTCTTCAGCGATGAGCAAATTTCATACCCTTAAATGAGTGTGAAACAACCTGCAGTTGAGCAGAACTCTTTATTTCTGCCGATAAACGCTACATCTGGTCATCTTTGTCATTTTGGCATTGCTTGGTGTATAAAATGTAATATACCACATGTAGGGCTATCAACAAGAAAACAAAACACAGGAGAAGTAATCTTACAAATGTATGGTCTTAAGTCTACCTAACACAGGAGAAGTAATCTTTCAAATGTATGGTCTTAAGTCTACCTAACACAGGAGAAGTAATCTTACAAATGTATGGTCTTAAGTCTACCTAACACAGGAGAAGTAATCTTACAAATATATGGTCTTAAGTCTACCTAACACAGGAGAAGTAATCTTACAAATGTATGGTCTTAAGTCTACCTAACACAGGAGAAGTAATCTTACAAATGTATGGTCTTAAGTGTACCTAACACAGGAGAAGTAATCTTACAAATGTATGGTCTTAAGTCTACCTAACACAGGAGAAGTAATCTTACAAATGTATGGTCTTAAGTCTACCTAACACAGGAGAAGTAATCTTACAAATGTATGGTCTTAAGTCTACCTTAACGTTTATTTATAATTAATTAGTACATGTGTAAATATATTGTATTATTCAAATTTTTTGTAAATTTAGGTTGGATTTCCTTCACAGAATAATTCTCCTAGTTGTGATTATTCTCGTTTAGAATTTGACAGTGACGAAGAATTCAACTTGTTCTTTTCTAGTAAGTTAAATTATGAAGACAGTTTAACCAGTAATGGTAAAAAATTCCACCAATGTCAACAAAAGGAATAATCGTCTCTCTGAACACAAAAAAAAGGGGACCATGTCAAATGACGTTGAAAATCCAAGTCCTAGCTTGGGACAGGCACTAACCGAGGTGGCATGATTAAACCAGTTAATGGGATCCCAACCCTCCCCTTTTGATAACTGGATCTACAATGGCAATTCATTTATAAACAAACGATAAAAAACCTGCACAGACTCGCTTCATCTCAAAAAGACAACATACTATCACAAAATTTGTCACTTCTAAAATGAGTGTATTCTGGAACTTTCATGCATCGAAATAATGTTGTCTATATCGTAACAATGACCAGCTTATAAAGGAATATGTTTTTTTAAAGTTTTGTTTGCAAAAGTCTTAAAAACTACCCATGCTGAATTACAATGTCGTAAGTGATTTTAAATTATGCAGTCATGATCGAATGGTGGTTGGATTTACAACTACCTGTGTAATCAGTGCCAACACCACTAGGGTTGTGAGTTTGAATCCTGCCCATGGCGAGGTGTACTCAATACAACATTATGTGATAAAGTTTGTCAGTGACTTGAGGCAGGTCAATAGTTTTCTCCTGGTACTCCGGTTTCCTCCACTAATAAAACTGACCGTCACAATATGACTGAAATATTGTTAAAAGTGGCATTAAATACCATAAGACTGATCCTAACTCAAATGAAATTATTTACATCAATAAATAGAACCATAGCTTAGAGAAGTATGATATACATTTATATAGTCAATACAATTTACATTAAATCACTGTATTTTGTAGAGTATAGATCTGAGTGGAGTAATATATTTCGTCTTGCCACCATGTTAAATCCAGGTGTCGCCTTTCAGTTTGCCAACCAATGGTTACAGAGTATTCTATCTAAGCCTATAAATACTGGTAAAGGTATGTATGTACAAAAAATATTAAAAAATAGTCTTAAGTAAATTGTTTCAATTAGAAAATTCCAGATATTTTACAACCACCAAATGTATTGAAATATTAATTGATTTGTCTATAATCATTTTTTGACAGCAGTTTTGCCAAACTACATATAAATATACATTGTACTTGCTTGTAGTTAAATTAATTTTATATTCAAATTGTTAGAGGGGCCCTGGGTGGCTCAATGAGTTTGGTCGTTGGATCTAACAACTCATACAAGCCTATCACCAATACGGCGTGGGTTCGCAATTGGCTTTGTAAATTACAAAAAAAGTGTATACTCAACTCACAGACACAAGTGATAAAGTTTACCAGTTGCTAGCCCATGGTCGGTGGTTCTCTCCGGGTACTCCAGCTTCCTCCACCACTAAATCTGGTCGCATAATATAGCTGAAATATTGTTGAAAGTGGCGTTAAACACCAAAAATCAAATCAAATTGTTAGACTTCTATTATAAAAAAGGATTTTTATGAATATTTCTATTTATCAGAGTTGATTTCAGCTATTTTCCTATAGAAAGAAAATTCTGAAAGTTGTAGGTTATGGTCAGAACGGGTCAAAAATGGACCTTTTGAAAAGGGACGTAAGTGGTTTCAGCTATTTTCAATGATTTTCACTTATTTTATTTTCTAAGCAGAATCATTCTTGTATTATACAAAAGAAATTATTTATAGTCCCTTCACAGTTGTTACAAGTTTAAATAATACTAGATTTTCTATAGTAGATACTGATAGTAACCACTGTACTCTTTCCTCACCATCGTTCCTGGAGTGGGATGCAGCCTCTGTGTTTTTAGAAGGCGTCATGTCCAGAATGTTTACATCAAAGGCTGAAAACAAACCAGAACCACAACAGGGAGTCAGTCTACTCAACAATGTACTCAGTTTTGAAGCCAATGTAAGTTTGTCGTAAACATTGCTGAATTCACCACCCCATTGTACAGTTAAAGCTGTCTTATGTGACCTTCCAAAGGATCACTGAGAGAGGAGTCACATAAGACATGGTGTCTCTAAAGACACGTTTAATTAATATGAAATGCAAAGGAAAATTAATGTTAAGGTCAATCAGTAAATGATTCAATGTTTACAATTGTTATAAATGGTATTAAAACATTATTTAAATTCATTATTACAGAAATGTGATTTTGTTTGTTTTATAGTTGTTAATGGAGTTGAATGAATGATCTCAAATGGAAAGATCCTATGATCTCAATGTTCATCTAAAAAAAAATGCTAACCATCCATTGTTTTTATGTCCTTTTTGTACTAAAAGATATACAGTGAAACCTGTCTAAGCAATATCTCCTTGGGACTAACTTCTGTGTTAGGAATAGACAGGTGCTTACTTTATAGAGGTTGAATAAACAAGTACAGTTGACTCTCGTTATCTCGAATTCGATGGGACCATGGAAAAAATTTAAGCCGTAGTTCGACTCAAGAGGAGCTACGAAAACCGGAAGTGTAGTTTGTTTAATGACGAAAGAGACAACTCGAGCGAAATTTTGAAGAGCTAACACCAGCATTGCATGTCCCGATTCTCGGAACAATTTAAAACTTATTCGATGTTTTTGTTGCTGTTTTTTTTTCTCTGTTAAATTCTTTGAATCTTGTGGAACAACTGATAACTTCTAGATATCTTTTTTGTGTGTATGATTATGTTTTTCAGCTGATGCATTTGTCATTAAACTTCACCCATCATGACGTATTTTTCTTTGTGCAATATTTACAATAAATTGTGTTTTTATGATTCAATAAAATTTCCCCTTTTATTACAACTGTTAATTAAGAGTAACATTTTTTTCAAATCTCTCAAAATTGAGAAATTATACATCTTCTTTAATCAAAATTAATTTCCGACAATAGATAAAATGCTTCCGTTGTGTACTTTTCATAATCATTGATGTATGCCGACCGAAGCACACTTATAATGTTATGAATCGATAATTTTTGATTGTACACATCTAACTTGTGTCATAATACCAAGCCAATTCAAATATTACCACTAATTAATTTGACAGATTGTGAAATAAACATGTGAAATAGCCTAAGGTAAAAATGTCAAAGACAATGAGCGGATGTTTCACCTGTGATCCGATTTTAATCCCAAGGTAATTATACACATGTTTTGACAGGTAAATTCGACTTAACGAATGTAAATAATATGGCTTTCTACATCTCGGGACCAAAACTTTTATTCGAGACAACCGAAATTTCGACTCATCCGAATTCGACTCAACAGGAGTCAAATTACATATATTTATACACAACGAAGTTTGGGACTTCGATAAAAATTCGACTCAACCGGAAATTCGAGTCAACCGAGTTCAAGACAATGAGAGTCAACTGTATTTCCTACATTTGGATTTTATTAAATGTTTGGTATATAAATAATTTCCCTTTTTATTTAGGGTTCAGTTTAGACAGGTTTCACTGTAATATTATTGCTTCTGTTCTTATTTTTAAGAGCTTCTCATTGGTTGAAATTGAAAACAATAAAGCCACACACAATCAATATCTAAATCATGTTATAAAGTATTCAGTAGAATAATAACAAAATACTGCCCATTGATAATAGTGCTATGATGTTATTACACTGGGAAAAATTATCCCCCTACACTTCATCTCTGGTCTTAATTTTTCTCCTCATTTAATAATCTTCCATAATGCCCTCATTGAATGGCAGTATGTTTATAATGTCACCCTCTTTGAAATGTGTTATTTATATAATTACAGTTTTCTGTAGAGGTCGATATGAGTTTTTATTGCCCTAATAATTCAATTTCGGTCCAGGTTAAAGGCCAAGTTCAATTTTAGTTTCTCAGGTCCATTAAAACTCATGTTAACAGATGCAAAGGTGAAAGTGAGTAAAATAAGAGTCAATATGAATTTAAAATTAACACAACATCCTTGTCTAAAGGACGAAAAATAAAGGAGTGAAAACATGGAATATCACACACACACACACATGTCCACAACTGTATAAGATTACAATGGTTTATTTTTACAGAATACTCTTTTGTTGTCATTCCGTTGTTGTTTATTTTTACAGGATCCTCTTGTGTTGTCATCTTTGTTGTCATGCATATCAGCGTTGTTTCCATATTTATCGCAGACACCAGAAACATTACCAATAGTTCTGAAAAAGGTAACAATACATTTTGTATGGTACTAATCATATGTAATGACATAGATAAGATATTTCTTCTATTTCATAGCATATTTAACACGTTTGTTTAAATTTTCGTAATATTTTTAATGACCACAGTGGTTAAATTTCTGCATGTGAATTCATGTGGAGAAATATCTTAATCCCCTGGTAATAGAAGGAGAATCTATGTTTATCATGTGCATCCTTTAATATGGTTTTCATGAAATTCCTTTATGTAGTTATTGATAAAGTTGTATATGTAAAAATATGAAAATAATAATTTAAAAAAAATTGTCTTTCAAAGTTCTATATATAGATACTGTAAACAATTTCTAGATCAACAGGTTTGATAATGGCCGTGTTTTTAATAACTTATCTGCACAGTGTATATAATGATAATCAATATTGCAAAATCGTTTAAAAAAACATTAACTTATACTTTTCATGATTGGGGGGCTTTTATCTGGGGGACTTTTGTTCTGTTCCCAATTTATTTATGGTTTATATACCAGAATATAGGCAACAGCTAAGAAATATGAAATAATACATGCAGATACGATATATTGTGCACTTTTAAATCTGGGCTCAAGTTTTATTCCTCTCAGAGAGCCATGCAATAATCAACGACCTTGATGTGATATTGATAGTTATTACAGTGATACCTCTCTAAGCTGAACCTCCTTGGTCCCAGCTATTGTGTTACTGATGTGTATTTGGTTTATACAGGTTAAATTAACAAAGATTTCACTCATTGGTACTTTCTTTAAAGTTTGATTTATACAGGATTTTAATTTAGTCAGGGTTCAATTTTGACAGATTTCACTGTATTATGCTATAGGAACATTATGACTAATGACTTTTTGTTTATTGTAGATATTTTCTGCTGTAACTTTCAATCAGAATGGCCAAACCAAAGCTACACGAAGCCGTGCAGTGAAAAATGTACGACAGCATGCATGTTCTATTGTTGTGAAGATATGTAAACAATACACAGATCTCATTTTTGTAAGTAGCAAAACAGCTGTCGGGCGTAAATTTTACTTGGACATTACAGGTATATTTGGTCAATTTTATGAAAGCGTAATTTTAATTTCTTAAAACAAATTTAACTTAGAAAATTTCTGAAAATATTTTTTGATCTTACAGCATTTTATAAATGTTTTTTTCTTTGTTTGTCTAATGATCTCAAATTTTCTATTTTGACAACCTGCCAATAACAAAAACTTGTGAAAAGTCTGATGACATAATTGTATTTTAATCCAATTATTTACAAAGAACAATTTTACAATTTTTTTTATGATCTCTTTAAACACACAGATTTAGAGAGGAATAAATTGTATGAGAAATATATATGATCGTTGATTTGTTTTGTTAGAATGGATTTCCCGTAGCAATATCACATGAGATGTGAGCTGTGATGAGAAGTCCATTTCGAGCAAAACGTATAAACGATAGTATGTTTATTAAGGATTTGGTAAGGTGACATCAGTGATGTTATTATAATGTCGCATTAGAAAACAGTGATATTATATTAATATCACACTAGTTGGTAATGGATATTATCACGTGTATAGGGGTTAGGGTTATGGTGTTTAATGTCACTTTCAAAAATATTTCAGTTATATCACGGCGGTCAGTTTTATTGGTGGAGGAAACCAGACTACCCGGAGAAAACCACCGACCTGTCACAAGTCACTGGCAAACTTTATCACATAAAGTTGATAGGGTTCGAAATTAACGATTGTCTGTTAGTCTGAGACTAGTCATTTTCCCCACTGACAACACATATCTCCTAGGTACTTGTCCACTTGTGCTAGTCAAAAAAGAGAGACTGGTATGAGGGCCACAGGGAAGATTAGCTTATTGTTTCTAACTGTGTTACCCTCTTGAAATAAAGTCATTACTTACTTACTTACTATGTATCGTGACGAGTTGGAAAGCTGTTATTGTCTCTGTTCGTTTATTTACTTTACACCATTTACAACTGTGTCAAATATGCACTTGAAAATTACTTATAAAACTACGTCGTCTAAAGCGCTTGAAGGACGGATCACACAAATGTTTGAAATAGTAAAATTGTTGTCCAAAATTCAAGTGCAAATTTGACATTGACAAATACAATTTTATTTATAAAATGTCGTTCTGCAAATTGCCGCGATTGGGAAAAGAACAATGACAATATTTGCTAAAATATATCGTTTTAAATAATTTGTTTTGTAATAAAGTATTGAAAATGATTATTAAATCTAGATTTTCATATAGGTAACACTTAAAACTATGTAAAATGTAGATTATAGCTTCTTATATTCATATCGATCTGCAAATCGCCGCGATTGGGAAAAGAAGAACAATGATAATATTTGTTAAAATATATCGTTTTAAATTAAAAAATTTTTTTTAATAAAGTACTGAAAATGATAATTAAATCCAGATTTGCAGGTAACAATTAAAATTATGTAAAATTAACATATATGAAATAAAAACTACAATTTAAGTGCTTTGGAAGGGTATGACATTTGCAGTATTTTGCTTCATGCAGTATTATGGGTTTTGCTAATCATTAAAGAGCTAAACTGTGAAATCATTGTCCTGTTCTTTGGTAGCTATTTTCATATTTGAAGGGGAAAAACACCCTCAAAGCTGTCTATTTGGGAAAGACACTTTCACTCCAAAAAACCCTCAGATTGCAGGATTTTGCATCTAGATTTTCAAAAAAAAATTCGGAGTGGGGAATGCCTCTAGACCCCCCTAGCCAAACTCGCACCCTTGCCACATCTACAGGACTAGTTTGGATTTCTAAGGACTAGTGATTGATATCTTCTACTGGGCTAGTAACTACAAAAGTTAATTTCTAACCCTGAGTTGTATCGTGTACACCTCGCCATGAGCAGGATTGGTGTGTAAAGATCAAAGGCAATATGAACAAATCAGCAATAAAATATCATCCAGTATCAAACTTTTGTAAGATCATGTATTATTTACAAATAATTTCGAAATATTTCAGCCAGTGTTTGACCAGTTATACAGACATATCATTGAGATAGGCAGTGATGTAGAACAGCTGTCACAGATGGAGAAATGTATTCTGATGGAAGCTTTGATATTAGTCAGGTAAGGCAGTGATGTAGAACAGCTGTCACAGATGGAGAAATGTATTCTGATGGAAGCTTTAATATTAGTCAGGTAAGGCAGTGATGTAGAACAGCTGTCACAGATGGAGAAATGTATTCTGATGGAAGCTTTGATATTAGTCAGGTAAGGTAGTGATGTAGAACAGCTGTCACAGATGGAGAAATGTATTCTGATGGAAGCTTTGATATTAGTCAGGTAAGGCAGTGATGTAGAACAACTGTCACAGATGGAGAAATGTATTCTGAAGGAAGCTTTGATATTAGTCAGGTAAGGGAGTGATGTAGAACAGCTGTCACAGATGGAGAAATGTATTCTGAAGGAAGCTTTGATATTAGTCAGGTAAGGTAGTGATGTAGAACAGCTGTTACAGATGGAGAAATGTATTCTGATGGAAGCTTTGATATTAGCCAGGTAAGGCAGTGATGTAGAACAGCTGTCACAGATGGAGAAATGTATTATGATGGAAGCTTTGATATTAGTCAGGTAGTAATATTGTAAAAAAATATAATTTGTTATTGGACTTGATTTACACACAAACTGACATTAAACCTTACACTTAAACATGTACTTTGGAAATTGTGTGATACCATTGTGTTGACACTTATTTTCTCACCTACTGGGTAAATGTATAAATTACCTATAAATGTTGAATAACGGCAGTTATTAAGGTCGAGAGAGACATTATAGCTTGTGTGACAGCGAGTCTGATAGCTGTGACACTTGTGATAATGTGTTGTGACCTTCATAACTGATGTAATTGTTTTTATTGGTAATGTTGTAATGTGTTTGATGTCACAGTCCATTGGTACTGAAACTGAACATGTCTCACAGTGAGATCAAAGGTCACAGTCAGTCCATTGGTACTGAAACTGAACATGTCTCACAGTGAGATCAAAGTCACAGTCAGTCCATTGGTACTGAAACTGAACATGTCTCACAGTGAGATCAAAGGAAAAATGTGTAAACCACTGATAAATGTTGTTTAAATGTGTAGTAATCAGATTGAAGCAATGTGTGGTTGATATTAACAATCAGAAGAAGATGATAAAGAACTTAAAAATGAACACAGAAATACTTTAAATGTAACATCCTTCTTTGTAATGTCATGTCATATTTCCTGGTATACATTAAGACACTACCATTCATTTCAAGATTTGGTTTAGGTTTATGGTGTTAAATGCCACTTTCAACAATATTTCAGTTATATCGTGGCGGTCAGTTTTATTGGTGGAGGAAACAGGAGAAAACCACCGACCTGCGTTAAGTCACTGACAGACTTTATCCCATAATGTTGTATCAAGTACACTTCACCATGAGCAGGGTTCAAGCTCACAACGTCAGTGGTCATTGTCAATGATTGCATAGGTAGTTGTAAATCCAACCAACTACAATATGATCACGTCCACAACAGCCCCAAATGAAAACAGAAATACTTTAAATGTAACACCCCCCTTTGTAATGTCTTGTCATATTTCCTGGTATACATTAAGGCACTACCATTCATTTCAATGTTTGTCATCCACATGTGTAGCAACATGTCTACCTGTAATCTGTTGTTTCATTGAACTTTTGAAATCAAACTAAAGTGTGTTATGAGAAGAAAATTTAAACAGTGATGGTCATCAATTCCACCAATATCAACATAAAGAACAATCATCTCTCATTTTATCTGAACTCACTGAACACAAAAATTACCATGACATATGACATTGAAAATCCAGGTCCTGGCTTGGGACAGGCACAAAAAGTGGCTGGGTTAAACCGGTAAATGGGATCTAGTACAATAGAGAAATCATAATCATGTCATCAAAGGTAACTTGTTCTTGAAATAATATAGCTAGAAACAAATTCTCACATGGCATAAAATAACAATTACTCACTCCCTACAGTATTAAAATATTTTATCACATTAAATGAAAGATAATAATCATTTTTTGCAGCAATAAGTTTTGTAATTTTGATAAACAGTCAGCTTTTATTGATGAGATGTTAAAACCGGCCAAAGATATGTGGATATCTACAGAATTCAAACAGTAAGTATTTTCAAAAAGTTTTGTAATTTTGATCGGTATATTTTTAGTCATTTTTAGCTCACCTGACACAAAGGGTCATGTGAGCTATTGCCATCACTTTTCATCTGTCGTCTGTCGCCCGTCGTCCGTCCGTCAACATTTCACATTGTAATCTTCTCCTCAGAAACTACTGGGCCAATTGCAACCAAACTTTGGTAGAATGGTCCTTGGATGGCCCCCTTCCAAACTTGTGTCCGGTGATCCTGACTTAAAACCAAGATGGCTGCCAAGCTAAAAATAGAAAAAAGGGGGGGGGATGAAATTTCAATTGTCTATTGCTGCTTTAGTATAAGTTAAAATGAGCTCAAATTTTAACTGCAGCTACATGGCAATGAGTAGTTTAACATATATTACGGGTTTTTCTGTGAAATTTTTCTTTCAGCCGATTTATACCGATTATGCAAATTAGGCATATTTTGTACTCTTCGTCCTTTATTTCAAAAACTATAAGAGATAGATGTTAAATTCAAACTGCATACATGTTCAGCATGTTAAGAGCTACCTACCCTGCAATTTTGAAGTAAATCTGATTACCCATCTTGGAGTTATTGCCCTTTTTTCATCATATTTTTAAAATTTTAATACTTTTCGTCTTATATTTCAAAAACTATCAGAGATAAAGGTTAAGTTTAAATTGCAAAAATATGCAGCATGTCAAGATCTACACAGCCTGCAATTTTGAAGTAAATCCCATTCCCCGTTTTGGAGTTATTGCCCTTTTTTCCATCAAATTTTCAAATTTTTAATACTTTTCGTCCTTTATTTCAAAAACTATAAGAGATAGATGTTAAGTTAAAACTGGAAACATGTTCAGTATGTCAAGATCTACCAACCCTGCAATTTTGAAGTAAATCTCATTACCCATTTTGGAGTAATTGCCCTTTTTTCATCAAATTTCCAAAATTTTACTACTTTTCGTTTGGAGTTATTGCCCTTTTTTCATCAATTTTTTTTAATTTTACTACTTTTCGTCTTATATTTCAAAAACTATAAGAGATAAAGGTTAAGTTTAAATTGCAAAAATATGTAGCATGTCTAGATCTACCTACCCTGCAATTTTATACAGATATATCATGTTTGGGAGGGGTATTTGCGAAAAATACCAGTCGAGAGACGAACAATTTCACAAGCCGAATTGGCGAGGGAAATTTAGTCTCAAGACTGGTATTTTTCGCAAATACCCTTCCCAAACATGATATATCTGTTTAATTACACCGAATATTATTTAGAACACTGGCTAAATAAATAATACCTGTTTGTCGTTTTCAGGACCTAACATGATGTATCTGTTTAATTCTACCGAATGATGTTATAAAAAAACCCAAAAAACGCACAACTGATAACGTTTTACAAATTTTGTTACAAGCGTCTCGGTGAAGGGTAAAAACGGCAAATACGATTTGCAAATACCATGAAAAAAAGTTAAATCTTATGCAAATACACCTACATGAAGTAAAAATTCTGCAAATTCACAATGCAAGGCCTGAATTTGTAAAAAAAATAACACGGCTATTAACCAATCAGAATCCAGCATTCTTATATAAGGTGTAATTATGAAGTAAATCCCATTACATATTTTGGAGTTATAAGAGATAAAGGTTAAGTTTAAATTGCAAAAATATGTAGCATGTCTAGATCTACCTACCCTGCAATTTTATACAGATATATCATGTTTGGGAGGGGTATTTTCGAAAAATACCAGTCAAGAGACGAAAAATTTCCCGAGCCGAATGGCGAGGGAAATTTAGTCTCAAGACTGGTATTTTTCGCAAATACCCTTCCCAAACATGATATATCTGTTTAATTACACCGAATATTATTTAGAACACTGGCTAAATAAATAATACCTTTTGTTTGTCGTTTTCAGGACCTAACATGATGTATCTGTTTAATTCTACCGAATGATGTTAAAAAAAAAAACCCAAAAACGCACAACTGATAACGTTTTACAAATTTTGTTACAAGCGTCTCGGTGATGGGTAAAAACGGCAAATACGATTTGCAAATACCATGAAAAAAAGTTAAATCTTATGCAAATACACCTACATGAAGTAAAAATTCTGCAAATTCACAATGCAAGGCCTGAATTTGTAAAAAATATCACGGCTATTAACCGATCAGAATCCAGCATTCTTATATAAGGTGTAATTATGAAGTAAATCCCATTACATATTTTGGAGTTATTGCCCTTTTTTCATCAAATTTTCAAAATTTTAATACTCTTTTTAATACTTTTTGTCTGATATTTCAAAAACTATAAGAGTATAAGAGATAAAGGTTAAGTTTAAATTTCAAAAATATGCAGCATGCCAAGATCTACATACCCTGCAATTTTGAAGTAAATCCCATTACCCATTTTGGAGTTATTGCCCTTTTTCATCAAATTTTCTAAATTTTAATACTTTTCGTCCTTTATTTCAAAAACTAAGAGATAGATGTTAAGTTTAACTGCAAACATGTTCAGCATGTCAAGATCTACCTACCTACCCTGCAATTTTGAAGTAAATCCCATTACCCATTTTGGAGTTATTGCCCTTTTTTCATCAATTTTTTTTTTAATTTTAATACTTTTCGTCTTATATTTCAAAAACTATAAGAGATAAAGGTTAAGTTTAAATTGCAAAAATATGTAGCATGTCTCGATCTACTTACCCTGCAATTTTGAAGTAAATCCCATTACCTATTTTGGAGTTATTGCCCTTTTTTCATCAAATTTTTAAAATTTTAATACTTTTTTTCTGATATTTCAAAAACTATAAGAGATAAAGGTTAAGTTTAAATTGCAAAAATATGCAGCATGCCAAGATCTACATACCCTGCAATTTAGAAGTAAATCCCATTACCCATTTTGGAGTTATTGCCCTTTTTTCATCAAATTTTCAAAATTTTAATACTTTTCGTCCTTTATTTCAAAAACTATAAGAGATAGATGTTAAGTTTAAGCTGCAAAAATATGCAGCATGTCAAGTTCTACCTACCCTGCAATTTTGAAGTAAATCCCAATACCCATTTTGGAGTTATTGCCCTTTTTTCCATAATTTTTTTTTAATTTTAATGCTTTTCCTCTTATATTTCAAAAACTATAAGAGATAGATGTTAAGTTTAAACTTCAAACATGTTCAGTATGTCAAGATCTATCGACCAAGATGGTCCCCACAGCC
>MJUT01052729.1:248963-263875 GCA_002080005.1 Gigantidas platifrons | reverse complement strand
TCAATTAGAACCAAACTTTGATGGAATAGTCATTCGATGGTCCTTTTCCAAATTGTGTCCGGCAGTCACGCTCTCCCACCAAGATGGCCACCACAGTGCAGTTGCGTTGTTGTTGAAAGCAGCTTTGATCCAGGTGAGCGATTACAGGCTCCTGGGAGCCTCTGGTTGTTCTGTTAGCCTCGAGTGCAGAACACTGGGGTTTTAATCCCAGGTCTGGTAAAAACCAGAGAGTATATGACATTAGTATTTTCTGGTTCTCCACTTAGATTGCAACATTCAGGAGTCAGAGAAAAAAATGACTGGTTGCCTTGGAGACAGGATAATTTATGGAATTAATTTTCTGCCAGTGCACTGTTATTGTTGTGAGCTAGCAATAATAAAAAACAAAAATCCAGCTCAGTGTGTTGATCTAGTACAAAGCATCATCATCAAACAGAAACCTGTTCTCACCATGATAAATAGCTAGCTTGGTATTAAAGCAATCTTTCACTCAGACAGTATTATTTTAATTGAACCACATCAATGGTTTAATGCTTAGCATGCTCTTCTCAAGTGTAGTAGATCTTAGGTTCGAGCCTCAGTTTGGGTCAGACCAAAGACTGGTATTTGCTGCTTCTCCCCTAAGCTAGCAGCATTAAGGAGTAAGAGCACAGACAGGTTGACTCAGAATTAACATGTGTGGAACGACATGTCTACCCACTACACTATAAAGATCCAAATTATCGCTTTGGTTTAATACAAAGCAGACATAATCATCATTGCATTAAATGTTCTCAGCATGATATAGCTGAAAAAATAAAAAAAGCATTAAAAAATAATCACTCACTCACTTAGTAATTCCACATTGCAGAATTGGTTATGAAACTGTTCTTGAATGTTTATATATAGATTCTCCTTCAGTTTCCCATGGGTTACGATATTTCTCCACTCGAGAGAGTTAGATCTAAAATTTTGTATTTAACTCTCGAGAGTGGAGAAATATCATAACCCACATGGGCAACTGAAGGAGAATTTGTTTCTCCCATTATTTAACACAAACTTTATTTCAAAATTTGAAATTAATGCGGGGAAAGGCACGAGACATTTTAATCCTCTAGAGGATTACAGATTTTTCCACCACTGGTTCAGCGGGGTTAAAATGCCGTAATAATCGAGAAAATACATTAATGTTCCTACATTATCATAATAAATAATTCATGTATATTATGTACATATTTTTTCAGAGCATTTTGGTCAACAGAGAAATTTATGTCATATGTTGGTTTAGATCAGGCTCCTGTAGAACCTAGCTCAGCAGATACATGTGGAATTAATAGATCACATGTAAGTACATTTGTTTATTGTTGTCATAGTTACACCACTAAAGTTGTGAGTTTGATCCCTGTTCATGGCAAGGTGTACACAATGCAACATTATGTGACAAAGTTTGTGAGTGACTTGCGACAAATCAGTGGTTTTCTCCGAGTACTCTGGTTTCCTCCACCAATAGAACTGACCGTCACGATATAACTGAAATATTGTTGAAAGTGGCATTTTAGTTTCTATCCTTCTCCGTTTTTGCCTGAAGCAAAAAATGTCTTGCCTAAAAGGTCACCTTTTTGTTCTCTAGTTTCCTTTAAGTTTTGCCTATTATATAATTTCAAGGGTAAATTGTGTTTCTTGGTTTCAACAACAACTGATAATTCAAGGTTCAAAAACATACACTGTACGTATATCAACTGCAATATCCTCCACATATATCTAGAATTTAAAATCACATAAAAAGTAAAATTTTTGGAGATTTACTTTTTTTTTCACATCTGGATTTTGTTCAAGTTTACCATATCACCCTATCTTTGAAAAAAAAAATTCATTTATATATATCTAAAATATCTATTGCTTTGACCTGAAAAAGACAGTTATTTGTACAAACTTTTCTTTTCAGATATCTTGTTCTTTAAACACAATTCTAGCAGTTATGAAAAGAAGTAATTGGCCAGAAACACCACAGGTTTGATAAAAAAAATATACATATAATAGTCTCCCTTCTTATATAGCCACTCTTACTAAAGGCACCCTTCATAACAGGCCAGATTTAAGATGCATCGAGATAATAAGATACTACTAAATTGTCACCCTCAAGAGAGGCCACCCCTCCTATCAGGGACTTTTTTCATTTCAAAAGGGTATGGCCTCATAAGAGAGGGACTATGGTATATTCAAAAAAATAGCCTAAGAGAAAATCATTGTTGTAGTATATCATATAAATGTAACCTAATGTGATTGAATTGGACAGTAATTTATGGAAGATCAGGTGTTTTCTTCTGGTAATCCAGTCTCCTTTGCCTATCACCATAAAGTTGCTGAGTTTGATTCCATCCCCTGGTGAGGCATACTGGATACAACTACAGTATATGTGGTAAAGTTTGTTAATGACTTACAGCAAGGGTGCTTGGCTCTATGGGTAATCCCATTTCCTGCACTATTACAATTGACTACCATGATATTGCTGAAACATTTTTGAAAGTAGAATTAAATGTTCATCCATCTAAATAATGTCTCTCCTTTTTGTCATCTGTGTCATATGGATATCTTTGCAATCTATAACATAATTTGCAATACAATTTTAACTAGCTGCATAACTGTTTCATTTTTTCAAAGAATTTTGCATGACTGATTGTTATCATAACTTATGCATATTTTCAATGGTCTAAGTAGATAGATTTACTGAGGCTTTTTTTAAAAATGAAATATCTTGTTTATATTGTATTCTAACCTAAAAAGTGTTAATAATTTATTTTCATGGCATTAGTCCTTTTATAGATTTATCGAGATAATAATCATCAATTTTTGAGTTCAGTCTCCGCTGATAGAAAATAAGGATCTACAAGGAAATGGAACCTTATTACTTACCTGCTTTAAATATTGTCGGGTAGCTTCTAGTAAAAAGTATTTTTTTCATTATCATATTAATTCTTAGAAATCTGTTCAATATTTTCAACTTGTAATTCTTGTTTTTATCTTCAATCCCAATGTTTAAAGCTGATTTAACAACTTTCTATATCATCTGTAGCAAGCAAGTGATGGTGGATTTATTCTATGTAAATTGGAGGATGGTACAACTGTGTACAGGAATCCTGCTACATCACATGTTAGTCTTCTGCTGGAGAATCTCTTAGCTCTTGTAAAGTAGGTATACAGAAGTCTTGTCTATATCCCATTCTGCTGGAGAATCTCTTAGCTCTTGTAAAGTAGGTATACAGAAGTCTTGTCTATATCCTATTCTGCTGGAGAATCTCTTAGCTCTTGTAAAGTAGGTATACAGAAGTCTTGTCTATATCCCATTCTGCTGGAGAATCTCTTAGCTCTTGTAAAGTAGGTATACAGAAGTCTTGTCTATATCCCATTCTGCTGGAGAATCTCTTAGCTCTTGTAAAGTAGGTATACAGAAGTCTTGTCTATATCCCATTCTGCTGGAGAATCTCTTAGCTCTTGTAAAGTAGGTATACAGAAGTCTTGTCTATATCCCATTCTGCTGGAGAACTTTTTAACTGAAATAAAAATACTGTAAAGGAGTCTTGCTACTTCTCATGTCAGTTTTCTATCGAAATGAACTTAAGCATCTTCCTAAAGTTGTGAGTTTGAATCTGGCTGATGGTGAGGTGTACTCGATACAATATTATGTAAGAAAAAAAATTCAGTGCATTGCAACATATCGGTGGTTTTATCCAGGTACTCTGGTTTTCTACATTAATAAAACTGACTAACGATAACTGAAATACACCGTAACCTTAAACACTTAATCCTCATTTTTAACAGGATGTATTACATGTTAATTTAAACCAGGTTTCATTTATTACATTACAAAAATGTATTATTTTTATTTTAGGAGACAAAAATGGACCCATATCACAAAGTCTCCATTACCTTATAGTATGTTAAAATGTTACTCCTCAAAATGTTAATTAATTGAAGTAAATGATAACCATTTAAAAATATCTTAGGGGTCATCCATAATTGTCAACCATTTTCCAAAGTGTGCAAAAAGCACATTTTTCCAGACCCCCCCATCCCCCTCAAAAAGTGTACATCAACCATTTTCAAATGCCCGACATGAAGATAGATAATCAAGTTTTGGAGCATTTTAAGTACAGATACTGAGTTCTTAATATTGATTTTTTTTTTGTATAGGTGTCTTTGCCTATTTTGAAAGAAAAAATATTATAATTGTTTTCATATTTTGTCCTTGGATTTTTATAAATACAGTTTTGTTTTGGGAAAACATTCCCAAACAGGGTTGTTTGCTTAAAAAAATAATCGGAGTTAGAATTAAGTATCACATCAGTGTTTGATTTCGCTTTATATTCAAGCGCACAAAAGATATACATGCAAAACAACAATAAAATAAAAACAAACTCCGCGGACACGAAAAAAATCAGGAAAGTAAAAAAAAGCGTATGCTAAAATTGTCGATTTTTTCACCCCCTCCCCCCTAGTGTGCATTTTGCACACTTTGGAAAATGGTTGACAATTATGGATGACCCATTCATTTTGTTTTTACTCATAATTTAAAAAAAAAAAAAATTCTACTTTATGCAGAGTTGCCAAACTCACGCGCCATCAGCGGGTCACACCCGCCAAACAACCACATCACCCGCCAGGTCTCATCACCCGCCGCGGGTCATTAAAAAACTTCCCATCCCATCCTTCACCCGCCAGAACACCCGACACTACGAAATGACCCTCAGAAGAAATACTAAAAAATGCCAAATCAGCTTGTTGTGCTTATAAGTTGAGCTTAAAGCAGTGAAAGTTGACTAGTGTATATATGAGATGTGTTCTTTACTTAAAACTGTATGAAATAAAATGTGTCTTTATATATAACTTTTTTTTACACATTTGTGAATAAACATGAATACGCCCTGACATGAAGATTATATATATATATATATATATTTTTTATTTCGGCTCCAAAATGTCGTTATGCAGTATGACCCAACATTTGAATACTAAATGTTGGGCATGACCCCCCACACCATCTCTGAAGGTTGGCAACTATGACTTTATGTAATGTATATTTCATTGGTTGCCATTATTAGAAGGAATGTATTTGTCTATTTTTAGGACAATGAACTCGTTACATCATCCAGAGTACTTACGGAGAAGACATCCAGAGTTTATAAAATCATATGATCTAAATGAAGTGGAAAAACTAACTATTTTAGGTACGAAGAACAAAAACAGGGATTGACAAAGGTGTCTTGTCTTTTATGTATATTTAATACATTTCTCTAAGGGGCCATCACGGTTGTGATCATATGGTTGTTGGATTTACAACTACCTATACAATCAGTGATTATCACCACTAGCGTTGTGAGTTCGAATCCCGCTTATTGCGAGGTGCACTTGATACAACTTTATGTGATAAAGTTTGTCAGTGCCTTGCGACAGGTCGTGGTTTTCTCCTGGTACTCCAGTTTCCTCCACCAATAAAACTGATCACCACAATATAACTGAAATATTGTTGAAAGTGGCATTCAACACCATAACCCTAGCCATATGATAAATACAGAAGCACAAGTAATATTTCTGTATCTACACTTGTATCTGATATAACCATTAATACAGTGTGGGAAACGACCGCTCGCCAAAGGCGAGTGGAAATTTCGGGTGGCGAGTACAATCCACTTTATACTCGCCGGTCTGGCGAGTAACAGTTGTAAGGTGAGTAGGAACTTGAAAACGCTCGCCATGATAACTGGTTTACAGCTCTAAAATACCATAGCTCCCAAACAGTTAAATTTTCTGTTAACTAGTCTGTGTCATTTATCTAACATTTATTAATCATTGCTCGATAAGAAAACATTCCGTCATGTATCTGTATCTATTTTTACCTCCAACGTTGGAGATCATGGCACTTTTTGTCTATTGAAAAATTATGCATACAATCCCGACCCGCATAATTTTGCCACGGTCGATTTCACGATTAAATGAAATATTGTTTCATTACAAATAGGTGTGATGACTTTTAAAATTAATGCAAATACAATAATTTGGTTTTGAAATATTTAAAACGAATTCCTAGCGAAAACCTACGCGAAAACAAAAAGTTAAATATGTGTCGGAACCAGATTTGACATACATGTTTTATACCGTGTATTAAAACTTAAAAGTCTGTGCTTCCGTACTTCAGTTGATGAAGACGAAGACAACGAAATTGAGGAATAAGAGGTCAACGCAGCTCTTGAGAGAGTGTTGATCCTTTTTGACCAAGTTAATGACTTGTCAAAATCTGCAAAATAAATTGTTGAACATTACTGTATTGTTAAGGTATTTGTTGGCGAGTTTAAAAAAAATGTCACTCGCCAAACATGGCGAGCTCCATTTCATTTTGGCGAGTACTTGTTTCAGTCCACTCGCCATTTTGGCAAGTGTTTGAAAAAAATAAGTTCCCACACTGTTAATACACTTTTTTACAAATAAGCCAGAAATGATCTACATATATTAACCTCTTGTTTTTCATTACTTACAGGTATACCACCTCCTTGTGTAGACCCAACACAAAGTGTGGATTCCAAGAAACCTGTTGACAGAATGCAAAATTTTCTTACAACAACACATGATAATAGGTCAGTTACAATATAATAGTTACAACAACACATGATAATAGGTCAGTTACAATATAATAGTTACAAATAAAAATATAGTGTACCAATAAAATGTAACTTCAAATCCCTCAAAACAATGAGTCTAAACTACGGAAATTAACACTACTCCCCGCTCAATAAGACCACAACACTTGAGACAATTTTAACAAATCTGTATACAAACTGTGAAATCGACCAAATTTTTTTACTAAGCTTGTTGAAGATCATCATGCATATATCGTGTGTATTTCTTTACAAGTTTTAATTATTTAATTAAAGCATATTAAAATCAACATATTTACAAATTGATCATAAATTAGCCTTCGGCAAACAGCTAACAATACACTTGTCCAATCAGTAGGATAACGGAATTAATGGTCCATTAAATAAATCATTACAAAGTAAACAAACTAACAAATGTCGCTTGAATGAGGGTCACTATGGGAGACATCAAGTTTATTCTTGCTCAAAAGCAAAAATTTTACTGGAGGACAGAAATCTTATAAACATGAAAAAAAACAAAACAATGCAGAGTAATCGAGTACAAATTTTGTACTCGATACTCGGTCCTTCCGAGTGATACTTGAGTACTCGTTGACATCCCTAATCAAAACTATGTATTTGAATGTCAACAAACCTTTCAGTTCCTTCAAATCCATGCAAATTGACACCAACAAAAGGGAAGTCCTATGACAGGATCAAAATCATGTATTGGATTGTCAACGAACATCTCAGTTCCTTCAAATCCATGAAAATTGACACCAATGGAAAATAAATGAAACCACAGAATTAAACTTGTTGAAATCTATTCATCAAATGATTTTTTTTTACTACAATTTACTTGCTTACCATGTCATGATTATCAATATACAATTATGGCCTTCTTAGGAGGTGGACATCCAGAATTGTCAACTTGTGAGGGTTGTTTTCCTGAGGGCTTTAGCCTGAGGGAAAACCACCCTCACTAATTGACAATTCTGGATGTCCATCGACTAAGATGGCCATAATCGTTTTATTAACCGAACAACGGTTTTTAAAACTTACAATTTTTTTTTTGATTTTGTCAACAACATGACAAGCTCCTCAGGGGAATATTCATCAAAGTTGAGGCTATCGGCATTTGTTTCCAGTAAATACTGCTGCAAACATTTGACTGCGGATTTCGTAGAACGTTTTGTGTTCTCTGCATCCTTTTCAGAGAAGATTTTTGCTATTTCTTCCTCTGAGCTAGCGGCAAACCGACCTGCAGTTGCCATATTTTATACACAAACAGACGATTTCCGGTTTGCGGTTATCGCCACCTAACGGGGGAAATTTGGGGTTGTCGAGGGTGACAATACTATTATTTACCTCGCACGAAGGAAATGTCGCAATTGTCAAAGTCATGTGACAGCTGATCGGACCAATCAGAGATATATATATATAGAGAGGTTTAATAATAATGTTTATTTTAATGCAACATTACATGTGACATCAGTTTTAATTGCATGGTCTTCAAATTTACTTGTAAAAAAAACATCTGATGTGCATAGTCATTTAATATTACAGTTTAATATGTGTCTACTGAGAATTGATATAGGAATAGCCTTGTAGAGTTTGATTTATTTCTGACGTTTTTTCTCTTTGAAATTGAGTTTTGTCTATATAATAGTATGACTGCTTCTTTGTAAAGAGGTACAAATTATTTGTTAATTTTTAGACTACTATTCAATTTTGTGCAATGACACTTTAATTTTTTTTTTATTATTTCAATTATTTCAATCTTTGTTGATAAATGAAAGGAAAAACAAAAATTACCACCCTGTCAATCTAAAAATTGTAGAAACAGAGGGCAAAATTAATACCTCTAATGCATATACATTACCACTCACTTTCCTGGCTTGGTACAGGCACTTCAATAAAAAGTGGCAGGGTTAAAGTGACAAAAATATTGAGCAAAGCATTAGTGATTAACGGAGAATATTAATGTCAGCTGCAAAGGCGTAATTGTGCCATGATATAACTTAAAGGGAAACTTCGCGATTTTTTACATGTTTGCCAAATATGTTCCTGGTGATATAAAATACATATTCACAAAGTTTTATCGACATATTTCCACAAATAACGAAGCAAATCGCAAATTTGTAATTTTAATTTCTACTTTTTGCACCGGGCGATGATGTTTTGGCCCGATAATGCATTGTGGGATTGAAATTTAAAGTCTGGGTCGCTGATGTTAAATTCACTTCATTTAAAGCACTCAGAGGACTGTAATTTAAATCTAATAACCGTTGGAAAATTAAATACTGAAGTGAACAACTATTTTAAAGGAATAAAATGTTTCATTTCCTTTATATTTACAATGAAAAGAGTGTTTTACAACAGTCACCTATATTCGCTATATATAGGATCCCTTTTACAAATATGTTCATTTTGTTTTACTGCTAATGTGCTGAAAAATATAATGGATAATTTTGACAACGCGTAACTTATGTATTGATCTCTAGATTATATATATTCTTTAATTCCTCTTGTACAGATATATATATAACAATTTTCAATAATAAATTATAGAATATGGAACAGTTCTTTAAAGAGAGAATACAAAAAAAAATAACTCAATTAATCATCCTGTGAGAAAAAAAAATATACGTGCAGTATCACGTAAATATTTGGCACAAATGTTTAAAAGCGTATATACATCGTCTTCGATATCTGGACAAGTTGTCGTTAAATTCTGCACACATCCTAGAAGTATGTACAGCAATTCTTCAGTAGACGAAGAATATAAAGTGTCAAGATAAATAAAAGTTTGGATTCCAAATATATCAAGGATTGATGTCCAAAATTTGTCACGAACTTCTTCTGTTGCTGAACAACTTAAAGCAAAATGTTCAATTGTATCCATAAAAGGTGACATGCATTTACTGCAAATTGTCAAGTCATATTGTGGCACACACGTTGGTAATTTGGCTAAAAAGTATACATTTGAAAGTTCAACAGTCGTTCTGGCAGATAACCATTCACTGAAAATGCAGTCAGTATGCACTTTTTTGAATCGAGTAAAGTCACTGTCCTGTTCCATACAAGACAAACGTTCAGAAGTAGCTAAGCTATTAATAGCATTTGAAAATCCTTTTCAATACCAATTTGAATACACACTATGTGCTTTCCAAGACGAATTGGTAGATCATCTATTATTTATTAAAGATAAAATATTTTTAAAACTTTAGAATAAATATAATGTTGAAATAACAGGAATAATTATAATTGTAATTATGTTTTAGATGATATAAAAGTATACACCATCCTTGAAATTATAAGTTTTCATTATGAGAGGTGCCAAATTGGCCTAACTATATATAGCTGTCTCATCATAATTAATATGTATTCACAATTTTAACGATCGATGTTCATAAAAGATGTTTTAATTTTAATTTTAAATCAAATGATTTAGGCCGAAACGTTTAGAAATGGATTTTTCTTTTTAACAATAAAAACAAATGATTATGATTTTACTCAAGCATTATTTTAACAGTCGGTGTTCATAAAAGATGTTTTAATTAATTTAATTTTAATCAAAGGATTATGATTTTACTCAATCAATATTTTAACAACCAATGTTCATAAAATGTTTTTAATTAATTTCATTTAATCAAATAATTATCATTTTACTCAATCAATATTGCGTAATGAGATTAAGTCCACCCAGGAAGTCGCCAGGAAGAATATACAAGTGTCATTTTACATCCGGTCGACAGGACTCAGATCGAATTCCTGTATACATGTGTCACAATCTTTGGCAATAATCAGAAACCCAATACACATTTTGTGGCTCGTTAATGCTACCTGTGACTAGAATAGGAGATGCAATACACATTTTAAAGGTTCCAATAGGTGATCAAAATACACAACCCTGATCAAGTATACATTAGGAATGGGTGCATATTAATGCACAATGGTGGATCAAGGGGGTGTTCGACAATTTAGTAAAATTTGTGTATAGATTGGGTAAAAATTTGCAAAAAAGAGACTGGGACCCCATTTTCAAAACTGCTGGATCTGCCCCTGATGCAGCAATGATTCTGGGGCTATTTTCACAAAAAAATCTTAAGATTGACATTGATTGTAAGTTATATTGAATTGTTCATGATTTAAGAGTGATTTCTATCTTGATTTTTTTGTGCCCCATCAGAATGATATAGCAACAACCAAAATTATGAAGTAAAGCAGGGTGAACAGGGCAAGGTAGAAAATTCTTCTTGCAAACCCCAAAAAGCAAAATAGACAAAAAAAACATTTGTATGCAATTTTTCCTTATAAAAACAACAACCAAATTATTTATATGACTATTCTGAGATTAATCAGAAGGGTCCGCCAGTTCGAAAGACGTGATTAAAATCAACAAAGAATGTTTTCTTTACGCAGAGATATATTATATGTTACGCTTTGTTCAAATCAGAAATAACCGTTATGAAAACAAATTAATCTTTTTACTGTTGGCGAATACAAATATTGTATTTCCATAAACAAATTATTATATTACGTACAAGATGTACCCTGAAGTTTTGTTTAATAAACTTTAAAAGTATTTATAATACTCATCGTCTGTAATTGTCAAATGAAAACTATTACAAATTATATGTTTACATAATCCTCTCAATTTTATGAGAATGAGGACCCCGGTTTGTCATGCTTATTTTGGGGCGTGGTGGTATTTAGACATCACGTGATAATTGATATCGAGATGCTATCAAAATGGCGACATCCATCTATCGTTGACCGAATTTTAAAATCGGTTTCATTCCCTTATCCAACATAATAAAACGCTAATATACATATAAACATCCATATTTATACACCAGGAAAAAAATATAAAAAAATATTTTTTTGCGAAGTTTCCCTTTAACAATCTGTTGAATTGGTGTTAAACAACAACCATTCCTTCACTCCTGTCGTAGGGTTTAGAATAGAATAGAATATGTTTATTTGTCAGTTAAAAACGCCCATGACAGGCAGTATAATTACATGAAAATCACAATATATACCGGTACATTAATTGGTATGATTAGATTGATTGGATTTAACATACAAGACATACAAATACATGTAAATATACAATTTTATAATCAATAATTTTGACAATTATAGTGTTCCTGTAATAGATTAAGAGACAGTGCATTATCCACGGTTGTATATCTAACACAGATATATAATTATTATTATTGTATAACATAAAATATTACTATTATTAATTTTGAATTATATCATTTCTAGATGAATGTAACTTTAGTATCATATCAGAAAGTTGATTTATGATGAAATTGTCTTCATTGGACATTAACCATATAAATTGTTCTCTAATATCATACATGTGATAGCTCCCGGATTCGACCCTTCAAAATGCAAGTCCCGGAATTGGTAGAAAATCTCCCGGATTCATAATCTTTGTTAACTTGAATAATTCAGCGCCCTCTATCCGTTGTCGCTCCTCGAGATTAATGAAGCGATCGATAGTGAGTGGAACATAATGACTGGATTATTCGGGTTAAATCTTTATCAAAAAGTTGAAATTACGTCCAATCTATCGACTTCCGGTATCGATTTTACCTAGGTACTTTCCCTGTGTTGATAATTAGCAACACACCAGCTGATTACACCTGTTAATCTACGACGCTTGGGTGATTTTGTATTGATTTTCAGCAATTAAATCTTAAAAACTAATCACTTTGTTTGTTTAATAGTAAAGTTTTTGACAGGGGTTCAGCATTTTTTAAATGGCTTCTCGTAAAAGACACTCGTCGTGTCCCGATGGACCAGCTAACCCTAAGAAAATTAAATACGCCTGCAAATTTCAAGAAAAGTGGAAAATAGAATTTGACTGCATCACCAATAGTGATAAAGGGGAATCGTATGTGTACTGCACAGTATGCAATTCGCATTTTGGTATCACATACGGAGGTAAAAACGATGTACAAAGACATGTTACATCAACGAGTCATAAGCAGAATTCCGTTTGCGTCGACAAGAACAAGAACTTGACGGACATTTTCTTGAAAAAGACAACTACTCTAGATGAGAACGTTCGCAAAGCTGAAGTGTTATAAATTACATATTTCATTGCAGAACATAAATGTGCCGTTTTTGACAGCTGATCATTTCTCTCAACTCGGTAAAATAATGTTTCCAGATTCTGAAATCCAGCTCACCACTGCTGATGACCTGCCAAAATTTTCACAGAATGCTAGATTTGACACATTTTGGACTGAAATTAAATGCATTAAAATAGTCAACACTTGTACTCTTAGGTTTAACTTGTTGTCTCATCTGGCACTGAACATTTTGAGTTTGCCACACAGCAATGCTGATCCAGAAAGGTGCTTTTCTATCTTGAGGAAGATAGACACAGACTCAAGGGAAATTTGTTACACAACACTATTATGTCACTGATGAACTGCAAATTCAATATTGAATGTAACTGTTTTGAATACACCCCATCCAAGACAGTTCTGAGTAAAGCAAAGAATGCTTGCTCCTCTTACATGCAAAATCTAAAGGGTATCTGAAGATGTGAATGACAGGGAGTAGCATGTTGGTCATTGTGTTATATACTACATTTTGTATTGTATTTGTAGAACTAAAAAGATGTTTTTCATGCATATATGTATGAATATGTACATAAATTAAACTAGAAGAGTAAAAGTTGTTGATAAATACGTCGATAAAAAATCTCCCTGATCAGACCCCCAATCTCCTGGTTTTTGAAGGCAAATCTCCTGCAAAGACCTGCTGACATTATCACATGTATGTAATATCTAAATGTTTAAAGTTATAATTATTATTATTTATAAGATCAATAAATGGTGTTCTCACATTTTGAAGTGCTTCACCTTTTAATAAGAAGTGAATTTCATCTTCAACTTCCTTTAAGCATAATTTACAAATTCTTTCTTTTGCCTGAAGCCCTCTGTGTCTTCCTCTTTCTATTTCTATAGTATGATTACTTATTCGTAATTTTGAGAGTAAAATTCTTTGTTCATCATTTTTCATAGATAAATAGACTTATGTTATTTTTAAGTAATCTATATGGGTTTATAACCATCACTTTTAATTCAAATATTGTTGTTGTTTTTTTCAGTTTCCATATACTAGGAAATGCTGGACAATGCTTAGGATATGAATTTTACAGAGTACCTAATTTATCACAGTTATTACTGAACACAGTGTTTACTAATCTACAATATCTACCTGACTTTAGAACCAAGATAATTATAAATATCCTTGACAGAAAACAATGAAGTACCAGGATACCTGAAGAAATTATAATAATAATAATTATTATTATTATGTAATACATGTAGATATATACTGATCATCAAAGAAACAAACACCACGATATCGCTGAAATACTGCTAAATTTGGTGTTAAACACTAATCAATCAATCAAAGAAACAAAACACCTCTTTTTTACCTTAAAGAAATTTTTTTCCTCTTTTAATACATGTATGACCTTACTTTCATAAAGCCAATTGTAAACATTAGACAATTCCATTTCCTTCTCAAAAAATTATTGGGCCAAATGAAGCCAAACTTGGTATGAGTAATCTTTAGATAGTATCATGTTCTGTCCGTACAAAACTTTTAAGAATTTGAAACTTTTTTCCCAAAATCCACATTGTTGATATAATTAAAAAAAAAAAAATTATTGCATAGAACATATCTAGGTCATCAGTGTCCTATAATTCAAATTAAGAACTATGTTTTTCATATCAAAATAAATTTCAATGAAATGACAAAAATCCTTAACACAAGTAAGAGTATTTGTTAAGCCATATGTACAACATTGTCCAAAGGACTGTTACCAGACTGCTGTGGTTCCAATCTTAGAAGTCCTTTGTCCAACTATATATCAGGTATGTATACAAGTCATATTCAGTCAAACTTCTTAGTTGAATGAAAAATGTATTTACTTTGAAATATCCGAGTACAGTGAAAGTGGTCTAAACCGAACCTTCTTGGGTTAGGGATATGGTGTTTAATGTCACTTATAACAACATTTCAGTTATATCGTGGCAGTCGATTTTATTGATGGAGGAAACCTGAGTACCAGGAGAAAACCACTGACAAAGTTTATCACATATTAATGTATCGAGTACACCTCACCATGTGCACTGATTGTACAAGTAGTTGTAAATCCAACTGCCATATGAACATAACCATGACGGCCCAGAACAAACCTCCATGGGCCCAACTTTTGTGCTGAGAATTGACAGATGTTCAGTTTATACAGATGTTCAGTTTATACAG
>MJUT01052729.1:212504-248895 GCA_002080005.1 Gigantidas platifrons | reverse complement strand
TGTTCAGTTTATACAGCTGTTCAGTTTATACAGCTGTTCAGTTTATACAGCTGTTCAGTTTATACAGATGTTCAGTTTATACAGCTGTTCAGTTTATACAGGTGTTCAGTTTATACAGATGTTCAGTTTATACAGGTGTTCAGTTTATACAGATGTTCAGTTTATACAGGTGTTCAGTTTATACAGATGTTCAGTTTATACAGGTGTTCAGTTTATACAGGTGTTCAGTTTATACAGATGTTCAGTTTATATAGGTGTTCAGTTTATACAGATGTTCAGTTTATACAGGTGTTCAGCTTATTTTAACAAAGATTTCCTACTTTGAGACTTTATTTAATGTATTTAACAGGATTCTGTTTTATTCAGGGTTAGATATAGATAGGTTTCAATGTATTAAAGTTACGGTCACTCATTTTTACTCATCAATATTTTTTAAATTATGGGTATGTGATAGTTCTGTTTAATGTTTAATAAATACTAATAAATCTATTTTCATTGTAAAAATGTAATTCAAAATCATTATTTTCCAATTGGAAATAATTGTTATTTGAAATTAATTGTATTATTTTACTATTTTCTTCAGATTTTAAGTACAAAATGGCAGCATATTATACAGAGAGGAAGGTAGATATAATAAAACTCATTTATATCACGTCCTCATAAAATTTTGAGGAGTATTTCTTGTCACCCTGATTTTCCCACCATGGTCATGCTCCTTTTGAATATTATTGAGGATTGCAAAGTAATTTGCTATTATAAAGAGTTGTTTGTACATTTTTTCGTCAGTCTTGTATGAGGGTTTCTATTTTCTTCTGAAACGAAACAGGGTGTAATCTTAAATGATCATTTGTGATTATTTTTTCATGCTTAGTTAGACAGGTGTCACTATGTCCCTGAAGACTGTTGATATTCACTTTAAAAAAAAAATTGTTTGCTCAAATCATTGCCTTTTTTCATATCTTGATAGCATGCAATTAGGAGAGGTGTTGCATTCAATTATGGTTTGTAAATATGATGATAGATATTTTTTCTTACAGACCAAGTTGCATTATTACATTTTCATTTCATCTATTGTCATAGGAACATTCATAGATTGTGATATTGAAAGCCACACTAATATGAAGAAGAGAATGGAAGTGTTAGGGCTTAGGGCTATGGTGTTTAACACCACTTTCAACAATATTTCAATTATATAGTGGTGGTCAGTTTTATTGGTGGAGGAAACCAGAGTACCCGGAGATATTCCTCCGACCTGTTACAAGTCACTGACAAACTTTATCACATTATGTTGTATCGAATACACCTTGCCATGAGCAGGATTCGAACTCACAGCTTTAGTGGTGATAGGCACTAATTACACAGGTAGTTGTAAATCTAACTACTATACGATCATGACCACGACGGCCCCAGAAGTGAATGGATGAAATGATTAATTTCATATAAATGACTTTATTACAGCACTGAAGATGACAATCAAGAATCTCAAGAGGTTGTACAGGATCACTTAACAAGACAACTGACGAAAGAATATTTAGATTTATTAGGTAAGGATTCCCAGGACACCAGTTACTAGGAGCTGAATTGTACTTTCACCTTAGACTTGTGATATAATTTCCTTATAATGTAACTTGCTGTAATGCTATTTTTTTATTTGAACCTTTTTCTTTTTATCCTCTGTATAACTGTTGAGTTTACTGTTGTATATGACTTTTCTGCCTGCATGGGTATTCCCTGTCTGTTCTTGGTCACCTTGAGGCAATGAATCATAAAAATGCATCAAGTTTTGTCTAATTCTTTAACAAAATACCCAACTTATTTCACATGAAATAATCACATATTCCGAATTTAGAGACTACCTCGTTGGTGTAGTGTTTGAACTGTTGTCTCGATTGTGTTTGGTCATGGGTTCGATATTCGATATGGCCAAACCAAAGACTAACAAATTGGTATTTGATGCCTCTCCACTTAGCCTATCGCATTAAGGAGGAAAAGCAAAGAGTGGTTGGCTTTGGAATCGGGATAATATTTCAGAGTCTACCTGTGGACTGTTGTTTCAATGGGCCAATAAAATCTAACTCAGTTTGTAGGTCTAGTACAAAACAGACTTCATCATCATTTCATAAAAAAGTAGTTTATTTTCACCATGATATAGTTGAAAAATTGCTCACATGGTATTAAACAACAATCACTCATTCAAACATCATTAAATTTGGAATTACTGTGAATTCATTTTTATTCATGGTATACCAATTTTCGTGGTGTTTGTGGGTGCCAGCAAACCACGAATTTAAATGTTCGACGAAAAATGACCATTTGATTTCCGTTTGGCGGTAAGCAAGGCTTTGACAACACAAACGTTTGTAGCCATGTAGGTAATTCAACATTGTTACATGATGTAATTGTAATGCATGTCTTGTGAATCTAAAATAAATGTACCTGTGTGTCATTTTGTGATTGATAAACATGTAAACTCTTGGAATAAATTGTTTATTGTTGTGACATTTATGAAAACATTTTGCAGTAAAAACTTCCGGTATTTTTGTATTGTTTAATGAAGTGTTGATACAAATAAATACAATGTTTGTTTGTTTGATGGTGTTTAATGCCACTTTCAACAATATTTCAATCATATCATATCACCTTTTTTCTTTACCGTTTAATGCAACTTTTTTATATGTATCATTTATGGCATGTCATGTTCCCGTAGAGTACAAATAATTATAATTTAAGTTTTGACTCCTAGTGTGAAGTTTAGCAAAAAACACCCTTTTTGTGAAATATTATTTAAGAAACAAATGTAAATGGTTCTGTCAAAATTATGCAATCAAATAATTATCAAAATTGTAACAAGCTGAAAGTGTGCAACAATGATCCATATTTGTTTGGCGTAATTGTAAATTTACTTAAAGGAAAACTCCATGGTTAGCGTGAATATTTAAATGACAGTAGCTAAAAGACATTTGTGTTAATGAATGTTAAAAATAATATACCGTAAGGTAGAATTTGGTGATTGAAGTTGCCTGTTGCACCAAACAATGGGGGTAGCCATTTTTCAGCACTCTGCAATGTGCGGAGACAAGGGACATAATCCATTCTCGGATTATACCTGCAATTAGAGCTCTTCCGAAAGAGCCGTGATATCATAGATCCAGTATTGTATATTATATCAGCATTGATCGGTTGCAATTTTATCATTAAAAATTATGTAATTCGTAAAATAACATATAAATTTATCTTTTGATATTTACAAAATCATTATGACTTCATGTAAATCATTTTATTGCACTAACGAAAAGGGAAATGATGAGAACTGATTTTTTTTGTGTAATTACCGATCAGGACAGGACTACCTGTCAACACATGATCATTTTCAGTGACCTCGAAAAACATGGGAAACTAAAGTACGACAACATTGGGGACAAAAAAGAAAAAAAACATGTGTAAACATAAAACGAGTTAAAACTGACAGTCATTTAACCTATGGCCAATCACGTAAAACATGAAATTATACGTACTACGTAGACCTCCCCCCTTTCCAATACAAATAAACTCCTTTGTTTTTTGAAAATGTAACATGGGATGGGAATATTAAGAACAAAATTAGACCAATATACAATTATAAACATTGTATAGCAGTTGTTCTGATATTAAAACATAACCAAACGGGCACGATGTTGGGAAGAGTCAGATACATGTTATTTATTCAACTAACATGATCCGGACCTGTGACGTCACATGAATAGGTGTCATGGCCGCTTACACTATGACAGGAAATTCCAAATATTCATATTTCTAAATGGGTATATTAATGTTAATAAAGGTGTTTTTTTTTAAATAATAAGTTATTTACGAATAAAAAGTTATAATGAATTGAATTAAAACAACTTTTCAACTGACTGGAGTATTTCTTTATAATGAACACTTTACCGTAGAATCGCGACACGCAAAATCTATGAATTTGAGGTGAAAATCCACGAATTTAAGTATTTCAAAACCTTTTTTTTATTTTTTGTAATCGGCAATCCACGAATTTAACTATCCCACGAAATGCCTTTTTTTCCCAATCCACGAAAATTGGTACCAACGAAATTAAATGAATTCACAGTACATAGAGTGCTATTTTAAACACGATTTTGATATTATATAAAATAGAGTTGATAGCATTGTTAATAAATAACATTGGAACCAAATTTCTCACTTGTCTAAGTGTACACTTTGTTTGGGAATAATAGATTAAGGTGGGGCCGTCGTGATAGTATGGTAGTTGGATCTATGCAATCAGTGTCTATCACCACTAATGTTGTGAGTTCGAATCCTGCTCAGACGAGATGTACTTGATACAACATTATGTGATAAAGTTTGTCAGTTACTTGTGGCAGGTCTGTGGTTTTCTCCTGGTACTCTGGTTTCCTCCACCAATAAAACTAACCACCATGATATAGCTAAAATATTGTTGAAAGTGGTGTTAAACACCATAACCAATGACCTCTGACTGATAATGTATATAGAAAATTATGAATAGAAAAGGTAAAGAAAGTATTATCCAAATCCTGGACAACATTTTGAATAGTTCAATATTTAGAATGAAGTTTCTTGTTTTGTAGTAAATGTAATCCATGACAAGAAAACAGTTGAACCTTCTGATGACATTGGTGAGGATGAAGTTGTACAGACCCCCACTAATCCAAGGGAGGAAACTGTGTCAATATTAGGAAAACTGTGCTTAAATAATGAGGTCAGTACACGATTTGTTACAGAAGAAATATATTTGCATCAGACTTGGATATTTATTGAATATTTTGATATTGCTAAAAAAAAAAGAAAGAAAAAAAAGGACACTGGGTTTGACAACAATGTCATGAATAACTTTTCCCATTACTAGTAATTAAATACTCTGAAATTGAGAATAAGACATTTGCTACACAATAAAATAGGGGGGAAATGAGCAAACTAATTTTGCCATTGACATGCTGACAATTGAAGCATCTTCCTAAATATGTATTGAAAAATGAATTGCAAACATTTTTTAATTGGAAAATATGTATTAATTGACAAAAGATTGTTGAAGGCAAGACATTAATAGATTGCATGTAAACTACAACTACCTGTGCAATCAGTGCCTATCACCACTAAAGTTGTGAGTTTGAACCCTGTTTATGGCGAGGTGTACTCGATACAACATTATGTGATAATATTTTCAGTGACTTACGACAGGTCAGTGGTTTTCTCTGGGTACTCCGGTTTCCTCCAATAATAAAACTGACCTCCACAATATAAATGAAATATTGTTGAAAGGGGCGATAAATCAAACCATGTAAACATGATACTATTATTTGAAGTATCATTAAGATATCATATTAAGTACTCTTTAGACAGACATTTTGTGGAAAAGAATAATGACCAGAAGACAAACAATAGGCTTTAAATACATGTTTATCTTTTATTGATTAATTGATTTGTGTTTTACACCAACTTTAACAGTATTTCAGAGGCATATCATGGTGTGTGCATATTTATTAGACAGATATGAAGACCAAATACAGTGATACCTGTCTAGACTGAACCACTTTCGGACTAAAAACTTTTGTTCGTAATAGACAGGTATTCAGTTTAGACAGGTTACATATACAAAGATTTATAATATTGGGATTAAATCTAATGGTTGGTTAACACAAGATTTTGATTTATCCATGATTCGATTTAGCCAGGTTTCATTAGGCCATCCTAAAAAAATTCTACGTTTAACATCACCCGCGCACGTAGGTTTTGAAAATTTGCCAAAAATAAAAAACAAACACACATTGCGTGAAATGTTATTTTACACTGAAATCTCATGAAGTTATTAGAAAAACCTGACATTTCATACCCATGGACTGTTAATTTCTCATGTTTAATTAATAAAACTATTAATTACAGTTCTAAATCATCCTTATTGATGCTAAACACTGTGCTTTGCACATATTCAGGCTATCAACCGAGCACTGAAAAAAAATACTGAAAGTATTCTTAGGTGCTTTGATTTTTTTGTTTGTTTTTTGTTTTCCTCCCTCCCTCCTAGGTTTTGGTACCCTACCTTGATGTTAAACGTATAATTAATTTAGGACGGCCTTATAGTTGAAACATACTTTGATATTTTTATGAAATATAGCTGAATGTTTGTATGTTTGATATTTGTTTCAGTCTATCTATCCATCGTTCCTGATGTTTACTTTTAGTTGTCTTTCATGGAGTGATACTTCAGTAGCTAACAGAGCTACAGGGCTATGTTATTCTACTTTAAAACAGGTAATATACAGTAACTGTTAATAATAGAAGGGGATAAGGTAGTAAGAATAGAAGTAAAAGAAGGGATGTAATAACACAGTAGTCCCCCTCTTATTAGGCCCCTCCCACTAAAATACCACCACCTTATCAGATTTCAGATGCACTGAGATAATAAAATACTACTAAATTTTTCCCTTCAAGAGAGGTCACCCCTTTTAAAAGGTCACTTTTTCATGGCATAAGGGATGGTTTTAAGAGAGGAGGTGTACTGTAATCCTTTTGTACCTTTAATCAGTGAATCAGTTATTTGTTATTTGTCTATGATGTCATGAAAGTCTCAAAATTTATACTGTTATTGGGTTAGGGTTAGGGTTATGGTATTTAACACCTCTTTCAACAATATTTCACCTATGTCCTGGTGGTCAGTTTTAACAATATTTCACCTATGTCCTGGTGGTCAGTTTTAACAATATTTCACCTATGTCCTGGTGGTCAGTTTTAACAATATTTCACCTATGTCCTGGTGGTCAGTTTTATTGGTAGAGGAAACTGGAGAAAACCACTGACCTGCTGCAAGTCACTGACAAACTATCACATAATGCTATATCGAATACACCTTGCCATGATCAGGATTCGAACTCACAACATTAGAGGTGATAGGCACTGATTGTGTAGGTAGTTGTAAATCCAACTAAAATATGATCATGACCTTGACGGCTCCCTACTGTTATTGGTCATTGGCTGGTCCTGTTTTTCTTATCTATGATGATACAGTTTAACAGAGGTAACTCTGTGGAAGACATTCCATTCTATAATCAGGCTATTAAGAACCTCTGGTTGTCCATATTTTGGGAAAATTCTAATAAACTTTTGTATTATATTTCAGTTTCACGCTGACCAGAAAACAACTTCTGAACTGGCATTATATTTTTTCTCATCAGTATTAAAGGGTTTACAAACTCATGGACAGCATGAAGAATTACAGTCGTCACTTCTTATGTTAGGGGTTCAGACATATGAACTTCTGGTAAGTATATTTTTAGAAAGTTTTACAAGAAATTAAGGATATTGGTTTTTCTCCCATTATGACGTCGTTTTAACCCCGCTGAACCAGTGGTGGAACAATCTGTAATCCTCTAGAGGATTAAAATGTCTCGTGCATTTCCCCGCATTTGACTCGTTTGACGGCTTTTGAAATAAAGTTCGTGTTAAATAATGGGAGAAACAAATTCTCCTTCAGTTGCCCATGTGGGTTATGATATTTCTCCACTCTCGAGAGTTAAATTAAAAATTTTAACCACTCGCCTAACGGCTTGTGGTTAAAATTTTAAATTTAACTCTCTCGCATGGAGAAATATCGTAACCCATGGGCAACTGAAGGAGAATCTATATAAATGCACTTTTGGGAAAATTCAATCTCACATATCGGTTTCATATATGTTTTGGCACTGATATTGTTTATTAGATATATTTCTTATTGAACTTTACAGTTCCTTAATAATGTAATTATTATTAAAACTAAGGTTCTTCTCCTTCATGCATGAGTGATCTGGTGCCGTCGTGGTCGTGATCATATGGTAGTTGGATTTACAACCACCTGTGCAATCAGTACCTATCACCACTAAAGTTTTGTGTATCTATCCCAACAAATATGAGGTTCAATTTTTTACAGTTTTTGAACTTTCTATATTTACAGAGACCAAGTTTTGCAGAAATAACACAAGTTTTACTACAAGTACCAAACTGTACAGAAGATAATATCAAGGTAGGACTTTATCTTTTTTTCATCATACAAAAATATACCATGTGGTAGATCGTGGGTTTGAGCCCTGGTCGGGTCAAACCAAAATCCATTAAAATTGGTATTTGTTGCTTCTCCATAAAGCATGCAGCCTTAAGGAGTAAGAGTAAAGACTGGTTGACTTGGAATCAGAATAATGTGTTCGAGTGGAGTGACATATCTACCCACGGACTGTTTTTTCAGTGAGCTAGCACCAATAAAAGCTTGTTGGTCTATTACAAAGCCAGACATCATCATCTCATCTATATGTAATTTGTTCTCGCCATGATATAGCTGATAAATTCCTCACTTGGTGTTAAACAACAATCACTCGCTCACTTTCACATCAAAAATAACCCTGGAATCAATATAAATATTATGTAAAGGTATATAAATAGATATAGATTTATATTCTTATCTTTGAAACACCTACCGTACTTTAATATACTGGGCAGCAAAATCAAAATTCATCATTACCTACAAAAGGAAAAAAAACTTGTAAAAACAATGCTGGGAGGATAGCTGCTTTATTTATAATATGCTTTACGTTCTATGGTTTTTAGCTCACCTGTGTGAGCTATTGCCATCACTTGGCGTCCGTCGTCCGTCTGTAAACTTTAAAAAAAATCTTCTCCTCTGAAACCACTGGGCCAATTTAAACCAAACTTGGCCTGAATCATCCTTAGGGGGTTCTTTTTAAAAGTTATGTGTGATGACCCTGTCGACCAACCATCATGGCTGCCATATCTATGAATAGAACATAGGGGTAAAATCAGGAAATAAAGCAGGGATGAAATTTTAATTGTCCATTGCTGCTTTAGTACAAGTCAAAATGAGCTCAAATTTTAACTACAGCTGCATGGCAATGAGTAGTTTTTCTTTCAGCCGATTTTTACCAATTATAGAAATTAGGCATATTTTGATAGACAATCATATTTAAATCTTCTTCTCTGAAACCGCTGAACCAAATTAAAGCAAATTTGGCTGGGATGGTCCTTGGGTGGTTTCCTTTCAATAGTGTGTCCGACAGCCCCACCCTCCATTCAAAATGGCTGCTGTTACTAAAAATAGAAATTTCTTTAGTTGTCATTTTCTGCTTTATTATCCCCTCGCCAACGAAGTTGCGACGGGATATAGTAACGCTATCGTCCGTCCGTAACATCCTTGTGAACACTCTAGAATCAACATCCTTCAATGGATTTTGACCAAACTTGGTACATACTTAGTCCTCAAGAACATCTGGAACCCTATTGATTTTCAAGATGATAGGTCAAAGGTCAAGGTTACCGGGTCAAATTTTTACCACTTAAACTTGCTACATACTTAGTCCTTAAGAGAATCTGGAACCATATCGATTTTCAAGGTCAGGTCAAAGATCAAGGTCACCGGGTCAAATTTTTACCACGTAATATCTTTGTGAACACTCGAGAATCAACATCCATCAATGGATTTTGACCAAACTTGGTACATACTTAGTCCTTAAGTGAATCTGGAACCCTATTGATTTTCAAGGTCATGGGTCAAAGGTCAAGGTCACCGGGTCAAATTTTTTACCATGTAACATCCTTGTGAACACTCTAGAATCGACTTCCTTCAATGGATTTTGACCAAACTTGGTGCATACCTAGTCCTTAAGAGAATCTGGCATCATATTGATTTTCAAGGTCATTGGTCAAAGGTCAAGGTCACCAGGTCAAATTTTTATGCAAGGGAATACGCCACGCTTTGCGTTGCCCTTGTTACAAATCGAAATGAACTCAAATTTTAACTGCAGCTACATGGCAATGAGTAGTTTAACATATTCTGGGTTTTTCTGTGAGATTTTTTCAGCCAGTTTATTCTGTTTAGGAATATTATGAGATAAAAATCACATCAAAATCTTTTGCTTAGAAATTTGAGTTCAAATGATCTTTGGGTGGCCCACTTTCAAAATTATGTGCAACACCCCCATTTTCTGTTTCAACTTTAGATGTCAAATTGAAAACCAGGTGAGCGATTACAGGCTTCTGGGAGCCTCTAGTTTTATTTAGTTTTGAGAATATTTTTGTATTTCAGGGTTTCGACAATATGCTTATGCAGCCAAATAACCAAAAGCAATTAAATGAAAAGAAGAAAAAAGATGCATTGAAAAAGCTTGTGTGTGATATAATTGGGGTATGTAAGAGATATCAGATTCGATTTGATTGATTGATTGATTGATTGGTGTTTAACACCAACTTTATCAGTATAGGTAGAGGGTGATTAGTGAATGGTAGACTTTCTCAGTTTTGTGGGAATAATTTTTTTTTTTTGGCAATTAGAAAGATATTTTGAAGAATTTTTATCTGTTATTGTTTGTAAGTAATATTTATACTGCGGTGTTCCCGAGTTAAATAGTTAAACAAACGAACATGAAGCATGAGATTGTTTAACCGTTTAACTAGGAAAACCATGGTGTAATAGATTTGTAACATGAAGCCATGCAATATCACATCTAGTTTGTTGATTATTGCATGGCTCTCTGAGAGTGATAAAACTACAGTCATTCCAAAGGTACCTTGGACTTCACTGGACATTTGGTCCAGTAAAGGTAGAACTTTTACTGGACCAAATCACTTTTTACTGGACCAAAAAAAAAAATTAACACAATTTAAGTGCAATATTTTATTCTCTTGTTTATTCATATATGTAAGCCCAGTTTTCAACTTCATCACGCCAATCTTCACAAAAGTCATCATCATCATCATCTTTGCCATATTTTGCATGTCATGATGTCGTTGCTCTCATCCTAATCCAGCCATTCGCGATTGGTCAACCACTTCATGTTAAATTTATGTGCCTTTCTGTTTTCCTCATACTTCTTCGTTTTCTCCTGCTTGTCGTCACTTTTCGTGGTTTTCCTTATCACACTCTTTTCAGAAATAGCCCCGGCTACATATCGGGGCCCCAACATTTTGATTTCAACAAAAGATTGGTGACAAATTATTGCTTGAAATTTAGCCATGTGTGATTCGTTATTTGAAGCGTAGTAAAGATAAGGATTTAACAATTACAAGTCCCCATATCAATATTTTAAAAATAGAAATGGGATTTTCGGCGGACTCAAGCTGAACTTGCGATGAGAGCAATGATCAAATATTTTGATTTGATAATTGTTTGAAAACTTGCCAAAAATAAAATACTTCCTGGCATATGTTAACCGATCAATTGGTCCAACGATTAAGATTACTTTATCGGTCCAAGACAATTTTTGTCGGACTTGTACCACTGTCCGACGAATCTTCAGAATGACTGAAACTACAGCCCAGATTTATTTAAAGTATACAAGATCCATGTATTATTTCATAGTTCTTAGCTACTGCTTACATTCTGGTATAAATAAACCTTAAAAAGATCAAAGGAAAAGAATGCATTCATGTTACAATCATGTTTAACATGGATCTAATCAAATATTTTTGCACTTGACATTACTTAAGCAGGAATTATTCAGTTGATAAAGAACATGTATAGAACATAAGAAGAGAATAATTTGAGATCTTATTGCATGTGCTCTTTTAGGTTCATGGTTTGGTTTCATGGTGTTTAATGCCACTTTCAATAATATTTCAGTTGTATCATGGTGGTCAGATTTATTGGTGGAGGAAACCGAAGGACCCAGAGAAAAGCGCTGACCTGTCCCAAGTCACTGACAAACTTTATCACATAATGTAGACCTCGCCCTGATCAAGATTCGAACTCACAACATCAGTGGTGATAGGCACTGATTGCATAAGTAGTTGTAAATCCAACCACCATATGATCACGTCCACGACAGCCCCTTGTGATATTTAATATTTGTATACTAAATAGGTGATAATATACTCAAGGGGCTATCGTGGTCGTCATTGTATGGTAGTTGGATCTACAACTACCTGTGCAATCAGTGCCTATTACCACTAACGTTGTGAGTTTGAATTCCACAGGTGGCGAGGTGTACTTGATACAAGATTATGTGATGAAGTTTGTCAGTGACTTGCAACAGGTTGATGGTTTTCTCCTGGTACTTCAGTTTCCTCCACCAACAAAACCGACTGCCACGATATAACTGAAATATTGTTGAAAGTGCATTAAACACCATAAACCAAACCAAACCTTCATTAGGATATTATGACATCCTTTGTTTAAATATCATGGTCCATGCTAAGTGTCTTGGATTAAATCTGTTACAGCATGGTAGGTAGAGGATTTATTTTTAAATGAACCACATCGGTGATGTAATGGTTAGTGTGCTCGCCTCAAGTTTGGTTTTGAATAGTAAGGAGAAAGATCTCTGAGTAGTTGGCTTAGAATCAGTATAATGTGTCTGAGTGTAGCACCATGTTTACCCAGAACTCTGTTTCAGTGAGCTAGCACTAAAAAAATCAAATTAAGCTTGTTGGTCTAGTACCAAGTGGACATCATTATCATCTCATTGAATATAACTTGTCATGATATGGCTGAAATTGCTCATTTAGCATTAAACAACAATTTCTAACTCACTCAATTTTAAGATTTATTTATTTTTTTACATTTATAGAAGAGTGTGGGTGAAATGTTCAGAAGAGAAATCCATTACAAAAACCTGCCAGTATTGTTTACAAGTTTAAGGAAGAAAAACCATCCTCTAGATACAATAGAACCACAAAATATGGGAATCACTGACTTATTTAAACCTTCTAATGGAACATCTTAACTTGTTGACTGTGATATTAGAATAAAATCATACCAGTTATTGGTGAAACTACAATATTTATACATGTAGTGTATTATATATGGATTCCTTACTTCTTTTTTCTGTTTGAAGATGTACAATATCAGATAAAACATTAATTTCACATTTATCTCCAGATTAAGTCAGATGTAAGATGGGTTATTTCAATTGAATAAGTGACACTATTAATTCCATAGAATTGATCATTGTGTTTTGATATGAAATAAACAAAAACAACATATTTTGATTGTGTTATCTTTATCTTCAAAATCATTAATTATTTTTAAGAACTTTGAATTTTTTTTAGCTCAACTGAACAAAGATCATTTGAGAGGTTTGTTAAGAGTACTTATCATCCGTCCTTCTTTGTTTACATCCACACAAAAAAATATTCCCTGAAATCACAGATTCAATTTGTCGATAATCAAACTTAGCAGATTTGATATTTTAGTGGTCCCTTTTCAAATATATATCGTACAACCATACCTTCCATTAAAGACGACTGACATTACTAAAAATAGAAGTATCTTTAAAATGACCAAAACTTTTACATTTTTAGCAAAAATTCAAACTGCAGTATGACAATTTTTAACATTAATGAAAATAATCTATTGTTGAAAACATTTATAATAAATTCTTCTGCTGGAATTGGGTCAAATTAAACCAAACCTGGCAGGTTTCATTGTCCCGATTTCAAAATTTTGTGTGACATTCATGTCTTATTGCCATGTCTGTCATTAAAAATGGCTGTTATTTTTTTTTAGATGACCATAACTGATCTATTTTAAGCTGTGATTGACTAAAATCTGACATTTTATTGTCATAGAAATTAGAAAAATAATATGTCACACTACAAACCATTTTAGCCAATTTAAGCCCAACTGAAAGCCACGATAAAACACCTGAGGAATCAGGTTTTTTTATTTTATCAAATATCTTGTCCTCTAATAAAACAATTGAACTAAGCCATACATGCTCTTTCTTATTAAATTTGTATACAGTTCCATGTAAATCTTATAATAAGAGATTATGTGATATTAAGTTTATCAGTGACTAGTGGCAGGTAGGTGGTTTGCTCAGGGTACTCCGGTTTCCTCCAATAAAACTAACCGCCACGATATAACTAAAATATTGTTGGAAGTGGCATTAAACACCATAGTCCTAACCCCCGCTGTAATAGGTGATTAGTCAGAGAAATGTCAAATATGAGAGATTTGTATGACTCTGAAAAAAAAGTTATTTAATTCATGCATAGATTTCCATGAATTTGTTAAGTAACAATGATCATACAATATATAAAATAGAAGTTGTTGATATTATTTAGGGTCTAGCTAGCTATATATATGTAGATTTTCAGCATTGTTGTTTTACCTTCTATGGGATTGGTGGAAGGCAATACAATCATATAGGAAACCTGATGACCAATTATAAGTTGTTAACAGACCTTGGTATCATTTACACATGTTTCATATGTCATATGCAACTATTACGCACCTATTCTCAGAATAAGTGTCCATGCTGGGAAAGATATTTTGAAATTAAAAATATGCTACAAACATTAAAATTCATATTTTATTTCAAACATTAACATATCACAACTTTAAATTCAAAACATCAGATCTCAAACTAAATAAAAGAGCCGCCTAGCACATTTGCGCGACGTATCCCCCCTCACTTGCATAATATTTGCTTCTGATTGGCTAATCGGTCGGAAATGGCGACTTCTGATTGGTCAGATTTCCTGGGTGTTGACACATCTCAATCCTTCTACCACCCGATTATAGGCTGTCCAGATGTCACAGGCTCGATCTGGATACTGTGCACAATAGGTCTGCGTGAAAACATACAATACATACAGTCGACCTGCATTCACTATGCCATCTTCAAACATAGTTGATACGATTCTGTGGTATACTGTTACACAGTCCATCTCGAAATGAACTCTTCGCATATAAATATATATACATGTATTTATAGTGAGGCCACATTTTTAGGGACTTGAGAGTTTTGAAGAACAAACATATTTTCTAATGAGGTCTTCAACAATCAAAACTGAAAGACCGAATGCAGTGATTTTTTCCCCACCATAATGGGTGAACATTTTTATCTGTAGATTTAGAGTCATGTTATTGCAGAAAGAAACATCTGTGTTGTTAATTTTCAAGGAGAACTATTGCATGTCGAATCCCTTAAACAATATAGGTTGTCCTCTTCTTTCCTTTCATTTGAAAGTCTTCATATCATGTTCTGTCATTACTCTGGTTAGATGTTTTATTGATACATGTGTACATGTTTTGTATTGAGAGATGAAAAGAAAGTTTTATCATCAAACCTACCTCTGCCATTGAAAACTCTTTACCCTCGTGGAATCATCAGTCTTCAAGTCAATTTATTATCGTAATATGTATTTTTTAATATATCAAAAATATAAAGTTGTTCAAAACTAGAAATTCAATTAGCTTTAGGAGATAGCTGAGCATAAGTTGGTCTTATGCTCTCGAATATTTTATTATTTTGTTTTTCAACCCATTTGACACAGACACTATTGACAAGGCATAAGCTATTAAAATTTACATATGATGCATGTAATTTCATTGATACTTTATCATGATGCCAGATGCCAGATGCCTAAAATAATATTAAATGTTCACACTAAAATGTGGACGGTAAAGTAATATTTTTAAAGAATGTTTCAAGGAGCGACCCCAAATTTTGATTGACTCAGTTATTACTAGAAAGATATTCTGTAATGTTTGTCCATTTCTTATTGTTAAATATATCGTTGTTTTTTTTTCTTTCTCATATTTCTTTTTAACCATGGCATACTATATTTTAATTCAACCAATAATTTAGATGATCACTGTGTTTCTTGCACTTCTAACTACAAGTATTCCAAAGTACATATTGTGTTTTACAGACTAAAATTATCATTGAATAAATTGCTGATGACTAAAACAAGTTAAGAATCATTTTTTAGTTTTGTGTTTTTTCTCTATGGCAATAGATAATTTATTTATTTAAATATAGACTTGACAAGAAATACAAACAAACTTTGGTTAGTTTTGTAGCAAATAGTCAAATCTTAATTGTTTTATGAAATTAAATTGATAGTCATTTCACAAGAAAAAAAGATGATCTAAATAAATATCTTTCTTATTAGGAGAAATTTATACTGGTAGATCTTACAATATTGTGATGATATTGATAAAAATGTTCATGATATCTATTGTAAGCTGGCTGAAGAACTTATTAGGTGCACATTACAATCTCTAGTCATTCTTATCCAAACTGTCAAAGAGGAAAGACATGTTTTACGAGATGTCTTCAACATGTCCAGAGTGTGAAATGAGATTTACCAGAAGAGACAATATGAAACGCCATTTTAACAGCAGACATGAAAACATGAAATGTATCCCTCCTCCTCCAAAGGAAACAGGCAACGACTATACTTATCCTCCTCCTCCTCTGAAGGAAACAGGGTATGACTATACTCCTCCTCCTCCTTCTCCTCCGAAGGAAACTGGCTATGACTATACTTTTCCTCCACCAGGTGGTCCAGAGTCGTCATCATTACAACACCAGACCGAAACAGAGGAACCGTCCTTTATTTACTCGACGGGCGACCCATTCGTGTTTAAAGTACCCAGCGGAAGACTTCCCGATCATTTCATGCCATGGGTCCATCCATTTACCAGTGTGATCTCGGGACCAACCGGAAGTGGAAAATCCGTCTGTTAGGAGATTCGTACACAATATCCGACATATGACCCCAATACCGGATCGCATCTTGTGGTGTTATGGAGAATACCAGACGTTATACTGGACCGTAGACGGAGTGGACTTTCAACAAGGTTTACCGGATCTGGATAATTTAGATCCAAGAGAAAAACATTTAATCATCCTAGACGATCTCATGGACGAAACCAATCAAAGAGTAGCTTCACTGTTTACGAAGAAGAGTCACCATAGAAACATTAGCGTCATGTACATCGTTCAGAATCTGTTTCATCGAGGAAAACACCATAGAACCATAAGTCTCAATGCCCATTACATGGTCGTCTTCAAAAACCCGAGAGGTATCGCAGATCATAGCCTTGGCACATCAAATGTATCCCCAAAGGACGAAATACTTTTTGGAAGCCTATAATGCAGCCACTGCCTCAACCCCACGGCTATTTAGTCATCGACATGAAACAAGAGACACCGGACATATTGAGATTGAGAACCTTCATCTTTCCCGGGGAGAAACAGATAGCGTATGCCGATATTTAGTTATATATCTCAATCTATCCAAAATCAATTCAGTTTTACGAGAGATGTAGAAGGAGGAACATGGTCTCTCAGCGCGTAAAGAAACACGCCAACGAGTTAGTGTATTTACAAAAAGCAAGACCGTGTATTCGCAATCACCTCATAACCAAAGCCTATCGCAGCCTAGTCGACTGTGTGTGAGTGTGCCGATAATATCTTAAGAGGCAACGTCCCGTTAACTAAACTCCAGAAGGAAAAACTCAAGAGAAATAAGGACGGATTAAGAGAACTGACAAAAAAGTCGGTCTCTCTTAAAAAGAAGAAAGCGATCTTACAGAAAGGTGGATTTTTGGGATCCCTACTAGCACCGATTGCATCTGTAGTAGCACCGTTGTTCTCTACATTATTTCAATGAAGGAACTAACCTTAATAAATAGATACCATCAGACTCAAGGACGTCCAAAACTTCCAGTGGAACAACGCGTGAAAGTCATGGACACCTTGGATAAGAAGATGCAAACCATACTAGAAAGAGAAGACCTTCCTACAGACGAACGGCTCAAGCTATACGACCAATCGTTCACTCGATATTTGAACGTCTATGACGATTTGACGATTACAGACCCAAACCCGTGGCAGTCGCACCCGAACCCGTGAAACAGGACCTGGTCGACGGCGAAATCTTGGAAAGCGTACCAAAAACAATGAAGGCCAAGGCACAACTCTTGTTGAAAAAAATGAAAACCAATCGAGACATTAGCTGGAACGAGAAAGGGGAACTGAAATACAAGGGAGAAACGGTTCAAGGAAGCAACGTGGTGGATTCTCAACGACGTACTACGCAAAAGGAAATATTTCAACCCACAAGGATGGGAAACATTCGGAGAGGCCTTACGAGAAGCAAATGTTCCACAAGATTTGATTGGTCACGAGGACCGCTGGAGATACATCACTCAGACGAAAAGAACACCGAGATCTCGCAAACGACAACAGAGTCCCTCCCCTATTAGACCGTACTCCCCAAAAACATCAAGAAGTACAAGACGTAAACATAACTGGGTCGACTTTTAAAACGGAGGTTGAGACCACGAAGGGGTCAGTTGTAAACATGGAGTCGACCTATTACAATGTAGTTGCTCCCGCCAGTTATGGAGGGTTGAGCAAATTTAAGCCGAAAGGATATACGAAGAAAGAAGTCAGAGAATGGTTACAGTCTCAGGACACGTACACTTTGCATAAACCAACTAGACGAAGATTTCCGAGACGTCAAGTGGTCGTGTATGGAATATATCACCATTGACAGGCGGATTTAGTGGATCTGGCAAAATTAGCCTCTTATAACAACGGATTCAAGTACTTGTTGACATGTATAGATGTGTTATCCCGATATGCATGGGTCGTTCCATTGAAAGACAAGACGGGGAAGACTTTAAAAGAAGCCTTCCAGGTCATTTTCAAGACGGGTCGACAACCGATACGTTTACAGACAGACAAAGGAACTGAGTTTACCAACCGAGTATTTCAAAAGTTTCTCAAGGAACACGACGTGTACTTCTTTACCACTTACAACGAGGAGACCAAAGCCAGTATCGTTGAACGTTTTAACAGAACATTGAAAACCAAGATGTGGATGTATTTCACACACAGAGAAACCTTAACCTACGTAGACGTTCTATCCGAGATAGCCACATCTTATAACCACACCGTTCACAGACCCATAGGCATACCACCAGCAGACGTCACGTGGGCTAACCAAACAACGGTGTCCAAGAGGTTATATGGAAGAAAAGGACCTAAAAAATCGTGCAAATTTTCTCCTGGAGATAGAGTGAGAATCAGCAAAGCCAAGCGTACGCTCAAGAAAGGATATTTGCCCAACTGGACCGAATAATTGTTTACGGTAGTGAAATGTATCGAGACTAGTCCTCCGGTATACTTAGTCAAAGACGACCACGGTGAAATTCTGGAAGGAACATTCTATACCGAAGAATTACAGAGTCATTAAGACAGACGACGTATACAAGATTGAAACCATTTTGAAAGAGAAAAAAAGGATGAAGAGTTCAGTATTTAGTCAAGTGGCTCGGATATCCGGATACCTTCAATAGCTGGATCTTTAAACAGGACTTACAAAAGCACACAACACCTACTTGAAGTGTCAGTCTTGCGAATGCCACCGAGTGACACGGACAGTGTATCGTCTTGGGTGACTTGTGGAAAGAAGACTCCACGTTCGGAGGTCGTATTTTTGTCTCAGGTACTCATCCTGTACACGGTTATCATAGTCAGCATTTATAACTTGATGGTCGAATCGGAAAACAGTACCTTGTGGACGGCCTTGCTGAGCAGTTGTCTGGGATACCTGTTACCTAGCCCCACGATCAAGACAAAGCATGTTTTACCTGACTCTGCCTAGTAACAGTTCCATGAATTACTTTCCGAACAATACGTTGACTCATTACACGACGAATTTACCGAAAATAACGGATCTGGACGGAGCATGGGAAATCGGATTGGCAGAGATACAGTATCCTCACAGTTGGTATAACGTCAGGAATAACGAAGCCTGGTTGAAGGTACACTTTTATAAGGAGTCAGAACTACAAAAGTATTTGCTCTTGTTACCGGATGGGTATTATTTCTCGGCCAAAAGAATCATTAAAGCCATCGAGGGAAAAAAGCACAGGACGGAAATCAAGAACAAATTCCACATGGGTTTCAACGAAATCAATCATAAAATCGATATGAAAGTGAAAAAAGATTGTCAAATCATCATCAGTCCTTTATTACAATCCATGTTAGGATTCAGACAAGCTATATTCCTGCCGGGGGAGTATGTTTCAGATTGGGTAGCTGACGTCAAGAAAGGATTAAATTCTCTGTACGTGTATTGTCCCTTGGTGGAACCGAGAATGGTCGGAGATGCCCAAGTACCGTTATTGAGAATTGTACCGGTGGAAGGAAGAGACGGAGAAATGATCACCCGAGTGTTTGATCCGATACAGGACTGTCCCCTGTTACAACGACGATTTCAGACCGTGGAAATAGATATAAGGGACGACACGGGGTCTATAATCCCATTCGAAAGAGGACGAGTGGTGGTGACACTTCACTGTAGAAAACGAAAAGAATTCTTTCTAGAATGAAACCAACTCATCATCACGATACGAAAGCTTACCACGATTACATACACCAAGCCGGAAAAGGATATCCGGTATTTGCGGGAAGACGATATCAAAGAGGACACGGACTTGGCAGTATCTTTGGAGGACTCTTTAAAGCAGCCATGCCTTTGTTGAAAAAAGGAGCAAAGACCCTAGGACGCGAGGCTTTAAAAACGGGGTTAAATATTGTCGGAGATGTCGTACAAGGAACAAATATCAAACAGGCAGCACAATCACGATTGAAATCAACAGGACAAAACTTATTCCAGAAAGCTATGGACACGGTAGGACCCCCAAGGACAACGAGCTATAACAGAACCTGCCAAGCGAAAAAAGACCAGACGTCGGCAGACCAAGCAACGGAACACATCGAATGATATTTTCGGATAAAAATGGCACGAAATCAGAACTGGATCTATTTGAAGTTCCACCAACACAGACCAGTGTGGAACATGGCTATTGGGAGCAGAAAGGATTGACATCGGTTCTGACGGATCAAGGACCTTACAAATTTGCAGTCAGTGGGACGGGGGACGACTACATCGACTTGGCTAATACTTACCTGTTTGTGGAAGCACAGATCGTGGATGACGACGATACTGCATTGGATGCCGGAGCGGACGTGGCACCTGTTAAATTATGGATACATTCCCTCTTTAGTGATGTCAGTGTTAGCCTCAACAAAAAACTGGTTTCACCACCGACCAGCTTGTACCCTTACAGAGCTTACATGGAAACATTACTCAGCTATGGCCCAGCTGCCAAAGAATCTCAATTAACGGGAGTCATGTGGTACAAGGATACACCGGAACATCAAAATAAGAGAACAACCGATAACAGAGGATTCACGTCCCGGAAAGCATTGACGGCCGAAAGCAAGTCTGTACAGATGATGGGAAAACTACACTTGGATTTATTTTGTCAAGAGAAATATTTACTGAATGACGTCGATCTGAAAATCAAATTACGACGAAGTCGAGACGTGTTCACCCTAATGGCCGATGTCCACACCAATAAGATCAAAATCAAGGATCTCGCTTTATTTGTGAGAAATGTACAGTTAAGTCCTGCCGTAAGAATGGGTCACGTCAAAGCTTTGGAAATGACCAGCTGTAAATACCCCATCCGACGTATAGAAGTCAAAGTAGATACAGTTCCCAGTGGCAACATGAACTACGTCCACGACAACATGTTTTTGGGCCAATTACCAATGAGACTGGTAATTGGTTGCATGGACAGCGACACTTTGAACGGAGTAATCACCAAGAACCCTTTCGATTTTAAACACTACAAGATCAATTTTGTCGCACTGAACATGGACGGACGACAGATTCCTGCCAAACTGTTACAACCCAACTTTGAAAACGCAGGTTATATTCGCAGTTATATGGGACTCTATACCAGTACGGGAAAGATGTATCAAGACGAAGGAAATACCATCTCCAGAGAGGAATACGCTAAAGGAAACACCTTATTTGGATTCGATCTCACACCCGACATGTCGGAAGTGGGAACGTTTCAACTTATAAAACAGGGTAATTTACGTGTGGAGATTCATTTCGCAGAAGCCCTTACAGCGACCATCAACGTGATCATGCATGCAGAATTTGACAACGTCATTGAAATTGATAGAAACAAACAAGTCTTTTTTGACTACAGTGCTTAGATGAACACCTTAGAGATTGACACTCTATTGAAAAATCATCCTCGTACCAGACCGGTGTTTAGAGGAGTGTACGCCAGAAACAGATTACCCAGACTATTAAACGTACCTTCGGCCCTGGTGGGAAATACGGATCCAGACAACCGCGTGGGACAACATTGGGTAGCCATTTATATCGACGCCAATTCTAGAGGAGAATATTACGATCCTATTGGAACACCACCCTTTTTAAGGGCTTACGTGAACTTTATGAACAAACATTGTACGAGTTGGACTTACAATACCGTTCCAGTACAAGAAGAAGGATCTACCGTGTGCGGACATCATTGCATTTTTTACCACATTCATCGATGTGCAGGCGTTACCAGGCTCTTAGAAAACCCTGTGGAAGTGACGGACATTGTACATAAATTTGTGTGGTTACTTGTGAAACATGTGTTATGAAAAAAAAGAAGAATAGAAAATGAAAAAATAAAAGAAAGAAAAAAAAAAAAAAAAAAGGTAATGCAACCTCTATCTATAGAGCCAGTCACAAGCCTGGATAAATGCAGAGTGACCTAGAGGAGGAGGAGGAGGATTTGTTATTGGGTTTTTTTCCAATAGCCGGAGAACCAAATGGTTCTGTAATATCTCTGAAAGTACTTGGTATTTTGCAGTTTGGGTGTATAACCTTCAACACCCCATTTGGACCCAAAATCTCGGTGACTTAAGGGATCAAATGTACTCTTATTAAAGTAGAGAGTACTACACAACATATACACTATATGTATATGATATGAAAATAAAATGGCGGGAAAGGAGTAGATAACCTGGGTAACCATGCTAAATAGAGGACGCGGACGTCGTAGAGAACACCCCCTTGTACTACTACGCGGTAAACCCGCACTTCCTGTAGCCGACTTCCGGTTGCGCACACCCTTTGTGTGACCTTCGGTATCCATGATACTACTACTAGAATAAGAAAAAACGCGGGAAACATCCATGGTATTTGTACTACAGTAAGAAAAAAACGCGGGAAACGGTTGTGCAACTTCAGGTTGCACATGCGCACACGATCACTTCCGGACTGGGGCCTCTTCCGGACAGGGCCATTTCCGGTCATGTGACTTACGTCACTTCCGGTGAAAAGAGCCGGATATTGCACAACTTCCGGTTGCGCATGCGCAGAACATACTTCCGATTCCGGGCACGTGACTGACGTTACTTCTGGTCACGTGGCTTCCGGGCGCTCCACCTTGCTCCACCTCCGCAAATACTAACTGAGTTGTACCCATATACTACTGACAAGAAACGGCTTCCTTTTGACAAGAAACGGTTTAATTTTGACAAGAAACTGCTTAGTTTTTGACAATAAACGGCTTAATTTTGACAAGAAACGGTTCAATTTTGACAAGAAACCGCTTAGTTTTTGAAAATAAACTGCTTCATTTTTACAAGAAACGGTTCAATTTTGACACGAAACGGCTTAGTTTTTTTTTTACAATAAACGGCTTCATTTTGGCAAGAAACGGCCCAATTTTGAGAAGAAACGGCTTAGTTTTTGACAATAAACGGCTTATTTTTTTTTACAAGAAACGGCTCAATTTTGACAAGAAAAGGCTCAATTTTTAATCTTTTTAAGATTCGTTTCATTTTTGTCTTTCGAATCATTTCATTTCAAAGTTTATTATTAATCTTCCTCATTCATCTTTTCGAGTCAATTTTAAATTTAAATTTAACGACTTCAAATTAAATTTCAAGTTTAATCATATAGATCACGCCTGTTGCCTTTTTCTACTTTATCATGTATATCTAATTCTATTTTTTTTCTTTTTCAGGGTAAATGATAAATGTAGAAGATATTAAAATTTTGGCTTTTTAATCTTTTTAAGATTCGTTTAATTTTTGTCTTTCGAATCATTTCATTTCAAAGTTTATTATTAATCTTCCTCATTCATCTTTTCGAGTCAATTTTAATTTTTTTTTCTTTTTCAAGGTAAATGATAAATGTATAAAATATTAAAATTTTGGCTTTTATTTTCAAAATTATGGCTTTTAAATTCTAATACTTTTCGTAGAATATTTCCAAAAAAAATAATGTTATCAATAGTTTATAAGAAGATCATATTTTTTTTAATGAATCATTTTATTAGTTAAAAATCCTTTTGAAATATGTAATAGTTTTTTTCAGATTTAATATTTTTGACTCAGCAAATTTCAATACATAAGGAATCAAATTTTGAAGTGAAAATATTATTTAAAAAAAAATGGATAAAGATATATTTGCAATATTAAATTGTTTTCTCATTTCAGAATTAATCTAATTGATAATAATCCAACTCAAGTAATTTCATTTAATTCGTCAATTCTATGTTTTCATTGAAACAAATATCTTTTTTCAGGGTAAATTTTGGCTTTTTAATCTTTTTAAGATTCGTTTAATTTTGTCTTTCGAACCATTTCATTTCAAAGTTATTATTAATCTTCCTCATTCATCTTTACGAGTCAATTTTAAATTCTTTTTTTTTCTTTTTCAGGGTAAATGATAAATGTATAAAATATTAAAATTTTGGCTTTTATTTTCAAAATTATGGCTCTTAAATTTTAATATTTTTCTTAGAATATTTCCAAAAAAAAAGCATGTTATCAATAGTTTATAAGATAATCATATTTTTTTTAATGAATAATTTTATTACTTAAAAATCCTTTTGAAATATATAATAGTTTTTCCAGATTTAATATTTTTGACTCAGCAAATTTTAATACATTAGGAATCAAATATTGAAGTGAAAATATTATAAAAAAAAATAAATGGATAAAGATATATTTGCAAAATTAAATTGCTTGCTCATTTCAGAATTAGTCTAATTGATAATAATCCAACTCAAGCAATTTCATTTAATTCGTCAATTCTATGTTTTCATTTTAACAAATATCTTTTTATCTGCTGCCTGAAATTCATAAGAGAAGTAGTATTTGATGAAGACAATAAAACATTTTTTTTAAATATAAATACATATTTTTAAATATTTAATAAATAAATATTTGGTTGATAAATGTATAAATTAAAAAAAAATTGGCTTTTTTTTCTTCAAAATTATGGCTCTTAACGAGGAGGCGTCCACGTCGCAAGAGCTGGGCAGTATACTGATTATCCATAGATTTACGGTGTACTTAAAATGAATTTTTTACATTTTGACAATATAGTATACTGGCAGACATCCTCGATTCTTCTGATTTCTGACTTAGTGCTGATGTTCACGAGGTACACTGCTTATATAGTAAAATGCAAAAGTCAAAGGACAGAAATAATATCCGTAAATTTTAGTAACTTTCCTATTAATGAATGAATTTTATATTTTAAAACTGAGCTTTAAACCTTAAAACATGCATATATTTAATCAAATAAAATATCTTAAGCATTACTTTTCAATTAAAATGTATTTATTTTCATTAAAAAAAATCGTTTAAAGTCTTTTTTTCAAGCATTATATGTGTTATGATACCGCTGACAAACTTTATTTTTAGTTTACGTAAAAAAAATAATTTCCGTTAATTTAGTAACTTTCTTATTAATAAACGGATTTTAAATTTTGAAATTGAATATTAATAATGGAAAAATAAAATTATTTTTATTAATAGTGATATTTAAAAACTGTTTTTTGATATTTATGTTTCAAGGATTCTAATAATATTTTGTATGAATTTCAATCAGGCTTCAGGAGCAAATTTTCTATTGATAGCTGTCTAATACATTTAACAGATTACATTAAAACAAAAACTGCTAAAGGTCTATACACAGGAATGGTTTTACTAGATCTGCAGAAAGCTTTTGATACTGTTGATCACAAAGTGTTATGTGAAAAACTTAAGATAATTGGTGTAAAATCTGTTGAGTGGTTCTGTTCATACCTATCAAACAGACAACAGATTGTAAATATAAATAAAACAGAATCACAAGTAAATGATGTAACTTGCGGAGTTCCCCAAGGTAGTCTTATTGGACCTCTTTTATTTTTGATATACGTCAATGATCTTGAGGTTAGCATTGATTCTGACTGTAAGGTATATTGTACGCTGACGATACAGCTATACTTTTTTCTCATACAGACCCGAAAGCAATTTCACAAAAACTGTCAGTTATGTTAGATTCATGTAAAAACTGGCTTGTTGACAATAAATTATCTATACATTTAGGAAAAACCGAGAGTATTTTATTTGGACCTAAGAGAAAACTTCAAAATGTTGCTGAAAATGATTTTTTAATTGTATGTTATGATATAAATGTTGAGAGTAAATCATGTGTGAAATATTTAGGAGTCATTTTGGACAATTTTTTATCTGGTGAACATATTGTAGATAGTATTATAAAGAAGGCAAACCAGAGGCTAAAATTTTTATATAGATGTAAAAACTGTTTGTCTCAGCAGTCTAGGAAAACTTTATGTACTGCATTAATTCAATGTCATTTTGTTTATGCTTGTGCCTGTTGGTATGAAGGTTTATCTAAAAAACTTAAAGACAAATTGCAAGTTATACAGAACAAAGTTATAAGGTTTATATTAGATCTGCCACACAGAAAACGCATAACAGTTGATGAATTTGAAAAATTAGGATTTTTGAATATTTGCAATAGAGTAAAACAACTTCGGTTCAATCACGTTTTTAATATTTTTCATAATAAATGTCCAGAATACTTAAAACAAGGTTATACGAGAACTTTTGATACAAGAAATACTAGATCAAGTGCTTTTTCCAAAGAGGATATTAATGCACCAGATAGATGGTACTAAATGACTATAACGCAAACAGGAAGTCTCCCTGTCTCTTGCAAGCAAAAAGATGAGTCTCCCTATCACTTGCAGGTCACAAGATGAGTCTCCCCATGTACCTATGAGTACAGGGTCACCTTTAATGAGGGAGACTCATCTTATTGCTTGGAAGTGGAAGAGAGACTCATCTGTCGCTTGTCAGCCAGTCGCCATCGCATATGACGTCTTGTCCATTCTAAGCGAGGTTGACAGTGGCGTTGTGTCAACATGAGACCCCGATACGGTTTCCTGGCACGAAGTCCAGCCTCAGCAAAGCGACGTTGAACAGTCCTCCGACTAATGCGGCGTAGACCAGTAATACTAGTGGCGGTATTGGACGAACTTTCAGTTCGGTTGCGTAAATGACGTAATCTGATCAACCTGTCTTGTCTTCTGTTAGTTACTCTTGGTCTACCAGATCTTAGGTGATCAGCAGCTGAATTTATGGTTGCATACCTGTTCCACAATCTCCAAATGGTGTTTCTCGCAACTCTAAAAAGTCTAGCAACGTCACCTTGCGTAGCGCCGAGTTGCAGCATTCCAATTGCCCTCTGTCTGCTAGCATCGTCTAAACGGGGCATTATATTTTGAAGTTTTGAAGAGCAGATTGGGGAAAAAAGATTGTTTTTCTTACTTCTGATACCAACAGCTGTCAACTGGGTACAAACATGACACAAATCACCTGCACGTGCACGACATTTGGCACGAAAATAGCGTATACGACTGTGTTCGATAACGTAACGCTCTAATGAGTTTCATGCAAATCTTACCGTGAAAATATTTCTCCGATAAAAAAATAATATTTTATCAATATTTTTACATTGCAACGTTTCTTTTGTCCATGAGTGTATATACGAGACTTGAAGTTATTAAAAAAAATTTGCCCAAATGCCGAGTTGATGGGTATGCGGAAATTTTATATTTTGAACGGAATACTCTTCCGATTCTTACTTTGTTTTTTTATTTAAAAAGGTGAAACCTATCCTTAGATAATCTAAAAAGAATTACCACGATATATGTTACCGTTTGAACATTATTTATATATACGGGACTTGAAGTTATTAAAAAAATTTGCCCAAATGCTGAGTTGATGGGTATGCGAAAATTTTATATTTTGAACGGAATACTCTTCCGATTCTTACTTTGTTTTTTTATTTAAAAAGGTGAAACCTATCCTTAGATAATATAAAAAGAATTACCAGATATCTGTTACCGATATCTGTTACCGTTTGAAAATTATTTATATATACCGGACTTGAAGTTATTAAAAAAGTTTGCCCAAATATATATAAAGCATAGATTCAGAAACGATATAATATCAGATATTATTACTAAAATCCAATATATACACCTAAATCTATCATTTCCATGGTTAATGGTTTAACTAAGTCACATTTTTATGCTGGTCTCTGCATTTCCAATGTCCTGTATTATGGTCTTTTTGATATATTTAATGATTTGTCAATATGGGTAGAATCGTTGGCCATCACTATTTAAATTTTCTTTTGTTAATGTAGTTCAATAATATACAGTTATTTCATGCCTGTTCAGGGAACAGTCAAAATTATTGACACGAGGTGCTGGAGATGACTTGAGAACTGTTGCCTGAGGCCGAAGGCAACAGTTCCCAAGTCATCTCCAGCACGGAGGGACAACAGTTTTGACTGTTCCCTGAACAGGCATGAAATAACTGTTTTATTATCTTATATAGAATGCACATAACCACAAATCCACTGAAGATGATAATGTCAGCATACCATACCATTAAAAAATTGGGGCACAACATTGTTTTGAAAGAAATACAACATTTGACAGGAATGACGCACTGTGCATCGTTCTCGGGGATGGAACAGTTCGGATCCGGAAGTAGGGGAACAGTCAACTGTTTCACTCCGCCGGCTATTTTTAAAATTTTCTTATAATCAGTTAAAAATATAGCATATGAAAAATATATACTATAAGTTAATAATGTACAATAACTATATACATTTGTATATTGGTATCTACCATCTTTGCTAGCCAGGGTTACGATCCGCTCCTCTGGTAACACTTGGCTAGGGAAGATGGGTATTTACACAAACTTAATAATTGCAGGTAAAGGAAATTATTATTCCTTTAATTTTATCTAGCACAATGATCATGTTTGAAGTCTTGATATAGGATAGATGAAGGGAGTTTAAAGCCATTTCCAACATTATTTCAGTTATATCATAGCGGTCAGTTTTATTATTGGAAGAAGTCAAGGTACTAAGAGAAAACCACCAACATGCCACAAATCACTGACAAACTTTATTGTATCACATACTTGTTGCCATTGGCGGAAATCAAACTCGCAACTGATAGGTACTGATTGGAATAGGTAGATAGACTTGACTTGACTTGACTTTTTAAAATCAGATACAAATGTTCAATACATAACTCACATGTATAAACATTGTCTTCAATATACCGGTATATATATATATGTGTGTGTGTGTGTGTATTATCAGATACAAAATAAATATGATTCTAGATATAATCCACTGAATCAACCTGATGAAGTTTAGAATTCAGAAAAATATCAAGTATTCAATAAATTTAACATAGTTCAAGATATCTGCAACAGTGGAAGTATTTTGTTTACATTTTAATATTTGCAATATTCAATAATACATTGTATAAATCCTTTCACTATTATATGTCCTTCACTCATTCTGAAATATTCTGGTCACATAGGTATTAGTAAATAAAAATGTTAAAGTTAATGTACCAGTCATTCATGTTAATATATGTTGTCTTCATTAAAAATATAAAGTCTTGAAGTATCACAGATTATAATGGTAGATGTGACAGCACATCATTTACTACTATACTATTCTTCAACAGATGACCATGCATCATTGTCCTCATTTTCTAATTTTTTCTTTAGTCCTAAAACATAAATTGTTAAATTAATTAATTAATATTGGACTATGATATTACAATTTTTAATTTATTTTTATAATTGTGAAATTATTAAGGTTTGTGTTAATATATCCATATTCTACAGATACAAATAAAAACAACAACAACAAACAAAACTAAGACAGACAACAACAAAAAATGCAGAAAACAGTGAAATTTGCCTTCAGTAATTCCTTTCTGATACAAAGATGTGTTTTTATTCAAGACAGACAGGATGATGATGAAGACTTCAAGGTAGATGAGACATTTTAAAGTAGATCCAAAAACAGAGAACTCTAAACATAAGTTTCCATACATGATTGAAATGACAAACTTTTGATTCACATAAACATATTGCCAATATAACTCATCTAGATTTTCAAATGTACAAAAAAATATTTCCATATATTAAAAAAATCTAATAAATGAACTTCCATAACAAGATAATAAATCACAAGATAATAAATCATGAATGTGCTTAAAGCATAAGAATGTGCTTAAAGCATAAGTCGGTTATATAGTAATTTACAGTGAAAATTGAAATATTTTTTAATCAACAATCAGGATTTGCTATGCTTTTCATCATTTAGAATATTCCATTTTATTTGTTACTCAAGAAGTGTTAAAAGCAAATAAATTATATTGTTATTTGCAATTTGAAAATGTTTTGCAATCATAACAAAGTAGTCTGATGACAAGATAATCAGTTCTTTAATAATCAAATGTGAGAAAAATATCAGATTTATTTAATTTGGAAATCATGGTATTTCAATACCTTCTGTATAATGATATGAAATTATTACTGCTATATACATGCATATCTATGACTCTTAGTCAATATTAATCACCAACTGCATCCATGGTGTATTGGTTATAATTAGCATGCTCTCCTGTGTTCCAACCCAGATCTGAAGAAATCAAAGACTATAAAATTGTATTTGCTGCTTCTTGGTGAATGACATAATTGATTAGTAAGAACAAGGACTGGTTGGCTCAGAATCAGGCTAATATGTCCCAGTTGTTTCAATAGGTTAGCACTATAAAAATCTAATTCAGTTCTAGAACAAAGTGTAGGTAAATATAATGTGTCCTCTCTATGATATAGCTGAACAAATGATTCATTTGGCAATAAAACAATCTCTCTTCACACTCAATATTTACCAAATAAAAATACCCCAAAAACCTATATGAAATATGTGGGTATAAGAAGTCTATAACATTAAATTGATATATAGTAATCTCTATATTTCACTATTTACTGCATCACAGACAGCCGTGCACGTGTATAAAACTGCTTAATCACCAGTTTATTGCACTTACTGTTCATATCAAATCGTGACTTTTCATGTACATCAAATACATCATCAGATTCTGGTGAACTATCCCCGGAGATGTACCATGAAGCACTACTGAGACTAGCTGAATCACACGGACTATCATTATCACAATCTGGACAACGTTGATGTGAGGCGCAAGGTCCTCTAGGATATCCATCACCATCAGAGTATTTTGCGTAACTCCTAATGGCACCAGCATGATGAAGCTGTCTGGACCTTTTCCATATCGGATGGCTGTCATCAATTGCCATTATCTAACAAAAAAAAATACTAAATTTACTTGAAATCTTCAATCATGGTTGAAAAAGATAAAAATAATTGATCCACCCATATAAAGAAAAGTATCCAGTATGAATTTTAGTTCATTTGTCTAATGCATCATTTATTTTTACCTTAGAATATAACCTACTTTTTCCACCAATCAGATTTCGAGAAGTGACCCATTAAGTACCACACTTAATCATTAAGTTTTTCAAAGTGACACAGCTGAAATAGACGTCAGATGACTGCTTTGATTGACAACTGCTGCTAAAAAAAAACATTATGTACTTTCGAGACAACTTTAATATTACAAATATCTGGTGGTCAAAACAATATTCAATGAGCTTTACAAGCTTTAAACATGAAAAAAAAAAAATCATTAAGAAAATTTAAATTTCCATGTCCATTTTTTTATCTCCTTTTACGATCACAATTTTTTTTTTATTTTGTAGCTCACCGTACGATACAGGGGATAAAAACCCGTTATTGTGTTGAACCTCTTTAAGTATGAGCTGTTGTGTGGGGATGTCAAGTAGTTGAGACAAAGATATATTTTCGCTGTCGTCATTCAACACGTCCTCCATCCACAGGCACTCGACGTCTGGACCCCCCTTTTCCCGGTTGACCCCCCTTTTTCCACAAAGTTGAATTTCACTAAATTTATTCCCCCCCTTAAATACGTGTATTAAACTGTAAAAACATACATAATGTATTCATGCCGTGGTAAAATCCGTGCCGCGCACTTTCAAGCAGACGTCTAGGGTGTGACGTAGGAAATGTCTGGAACATTGAACCAATGAAAAAGTAGGTTACATTCTAAGTCAGGTGAAATTTTATTGGTTAAGAAGGGGGTCGCTTCGCTTCGCTCGCTCCGCCCCTTCTTATCCATTAACATTTCGAGAGGGAATTTGCGGTAGTACCTACGCCAAAATTTGTGGGCGGAGCTTATCAGCAAAACTCTCCGTTGATATGAACAGCACATTTATGAAACTGTATGTCACATGACCAACGTGACTAAGGTCACATACCTCAGAAATTTGAAGTGATTTTTGTAGGTTTTAGACTGATGAAGAATATTATTTTTAATAAGACTAAAAGTTTCATAGGGAGGAACACTAGTGACCATGCCTGTCAAATATTTTGCACCAAAAGTAACTATGAAACTGTGTATCATTGATTTTTCCTCCTCGAGATGACCGTGGCCAAAATAATGAAGAAACTGAATGTTTGCTCCGCCCACAGCTATTTATACCCACGCACCCGCTTTAATATACTCTAACTATAACTTGGGTTAAAATGAGATCTTATTTCCAATGGAATAATGCCTATAAATATGTTGATTGTTTATATTACATGCCGAATTGAAATAAAGTTTTACTTACTACTTACTTACTTACGTATTAAGCCTACGTATTCGGCAAGTGATTTTGCTTGATCTATGATATTCGTTATATATATATATATTTTTTTTTGCTCTAGAATTATATTTATTTTTCGTGAACCATTACAAATTATGTTTTTATCAAAGCTGCAACCTCAAAAGGAAAGAGGTAATATAGCAATATGGTACCCTACAATTGGTATTTTTACGAACTGCATTTCTCAAAAAACATGCATTCAAAAAAAAATTGCTACGACTAAACACTTCAAAATGGTATCGTCCGACCTGAAATTTTACTTCCATTCAAAATAATTTTCAACCAATTATGAATGGACAAAAATGAGCACAACAAATCAATTCTTTTAAACAAAGGAACACAAGTTCATACCTCTTCACAACAGATTTTGCTAACAAGTGCCATATAGTTTATCCTTGACCAAAGAAGGTCTTTCTTATGCAGGAATCGTGGAAATTTGTCCTGCCATTTTTGACCCAGTGCCCATGGAAATATTTCATACTTATCTTCCTCCTCATCTTCTTCCATATCATTTCCTAAATATCTAAAAATGTAAATACTAGAAAATGAACATCAAATAACTTTTCACAATTGTTTTTATTACTATCGCTGGATCGATACCTCTTCTGGTGAACCATAAGTTCCCGAGGGTATCATCCGTGCAGCAGTTATCGTTTCTGCACTGACATGGTTCATTAGATATATATTGTTGGAATTGACAGTTTTTAATTATGAGCAATACTGTGATTTTAAGATACAAGTATTAAACAAAAATAGCTTCAAACAAATTAATCGGTTGATATATTCAGATTGGTGTTCAAGAGTTTCCGCTAGTGCGGAGGGGTGTAAATTGTGGATTTACAAATTGTTTAAACAAGATTATTGTACTGAATTTTATTTGAAATATATTATGTCAATTTGCATGTTTCAGATATGGGGTAGCTACCCTTCTAATAGAAACCGGAAGATATGAACGTAAAAAAGTTCACGAAAGAACATGTTTTAACTGTTATTCACTTATTGAAGATGAATTTCATTTAATTTTATATTGTCCTCTATATGCAAATTTATGACATGTTATGGTAAACGATTGATTGATTGAATGATGTTTAACGTTTCAATGAGCATTTTAATTCATTGCAAAATTTATATTTTAATTTACATTTGTAATAATGAAATATTTATAGGGTCCACCTCCAATATCGAAGTTGATATTTGACACCCTGCTGTGGCTTGATGTACAGAAACACACACAGACGTTTAAGTCAGCAAAAGGCCCAGCCAATACCTTTGATTTAAATCCCAAGTGGGCAAGAACTTTACAGTTGGGAATTTTACAGGAAATAAAAACGGACCCACCCTCAATATCGAAGTTGAAATTTGGCACCCTGCTGTGGGCTTGAGATGCAAAAACACACACAGGCACTTAAGTCATTTAAAGGCTCGGGCAATACCTTTGACTAAAACCCCAGGTGGTCAAGAGCTTTGCCGTTGGGAATTTTATAGGAAATATGTATAGGGTCCACCCCCAATATCCTTAACTGACTTAAGTGCCTGGGTGGGTTTCTGCACCTCAAGTCCAGAGCAGGGTGTCCAGTGTCAACTTCGATATTGAGGAGGGGGCTCTATACATATCCCGTGTAAAATTCCCAACGCCAAAGTTCTTGTCCACTTGGGGTTTAAGTCAAGGAAGTTTTCCGGGTTTTACTGACTTAAGTGTCTGGGTGGGTTTCTGCACCTCAAGCCCGCAGCAGGGTGTCAAATGTCATCTTTGATATTGGAGGGAGCGCTCTATAAATATCCTGTGTAAAATTCCCAGCGGCAATGTACTTTTCCACATGAGGTTTAAGTCAAAGGTATTGCCTGGGTGGATTTTGTACCTCAAACACAAAGCAGGGTGTCTAATGTCAACTTCGATATCGTGGGGGGGGGGAGGGGTTCTATAAATATCCCGTGTAAAATTCCCAGCGGCAAATTTCTTGCCTACATGCGGTTTAAGTCAAAAGTATTGCATTGGCCTTTAACTGACCCAAGTCCCTGGGTAGGTTTCTGTACCTCAGGCTCTCAGCAGGGTGTTAAATGTCAACTTCAATATTGGGTGGGGGTCTATAAACATCCCTAACGGCAAAGTTCTTGCCCATGTGGGGTTTAAGACAAAGGTAATGCCTGGGCCTTTTACTGCCTTAAGTCTCTGGGTGGGTTTCTGCAACGTCAAGCTTTCAGCAGTGTATCAAATGTCAACTTTGATATCGAGGCGGGGGGGGGGGGTATAAATATTCCGTGTAAAATTCCCAGCGGTAAAGTTCTTGCCTACATGCGGTTTAAGTCAAAGGTATTGCGTTGACCTTCAAATGACTCTAGTGCCTAGATGGGTTTCTGTAACTCAGGCTCTCAGCAGGGTGTCAAATGTCAACTTCGATATTTGGATGGGGTTTGGTTCTACTAGTATATATATCCCGTGTAAAATTCCCAACGGCAAAGATCTTTCCCACATGGGGTTTACGCCAAAGGTATTGCCTGTGCCTTTAACTGACTTAAGTCCCTGGGTGTGTTTCTGCATCCAAGACCACAGCAAGGTAGCAAATGTCAACTTCAATATTGGGTGGGGGTATATAAACATCCCTTGTAATATTCCCAACGGCAAAGTTCTTGCCCATATGGGGTTTAAGTCAAATGTATTGCTTGGGCCTTTTACTGCCTTAAGTCTCTGTGTGGGTTTCTGCACCTCAAGCTCTCAGCAGTGAGTGTATCAAATGTCAACTTCGATATGGGGGAGGGGGGCTCTATAAATATTCCTTGTAAAATTCCAAACGGCAGTTCAGTCTTGCCCACATGGGGTTGAAGTCAAAAGTATTGCCTAGGCCTTTGATTGACTTAAGTCTCTGAGTGGGATTCTGCACCCCACGCCAATCGAGAGCTTACATCTAATTAAGGCAATGTCTATTCTTACAAGAATTTTCAACAAATTGTTGTAAGAATAGCCGTAAATCTTATTCTTACAACAAATAATATTACGGATTAGATAATGAGAAACGAATAATTATTACCTCTAGATTAAATATATTGTAAGAATAGCCTCTATAGATCTACAATGTATATACATTTCTTCATATGCACAACATATAATTTATGTTCTCCTTCGCTTCGCTCATCCGAACATAAAATATTTCTTAACTAAATAAAGACTAAAACACAAGTTTGGTATGAGTTCCACACTAACCAGCTCGACAATACAAAGATACGGTAGATTAAGTAATTATTAGAGACAAATGTAAATCATAAACCTAAATTCTTGGACACCAATAATTTGTTATTAATGGATTCTTGAATATAACCATCTTTTGATTTTTCAGATCTCCACCTCCCGTGTGATTTTAACAATCTATCAGGTACGGAGTTGCTAGCTGCGGCTGTAGCGCCGCCACTTCTAAGGCTGTGAAGGCCGAATTGTTTTTTGTCGTAACCTAACTGATCTAAAACTTCTAATACTATCTCTCTTGCTCTTGTGTACGATAATGGTTTATTTTGTTTACATAAAGCTGTTGTGTTTGTCGACTTGAAAAAAGTAACTGCTCGGAAAATGAATTGATCTGAATCCAAATCTAAATTTGCTTCCCTTAAATATCTTTCCAACATAACAACTGGGCAATACTCTGTTTCTGTTCTGGAAATAACCACTACATTTCCTTGCCTATAAATGTCAGTTTTACTTTTTTCTATTGTTATTTCAACATGTGTATCATAAAAAAAAATGTTATTAGTTTGTATGTGAGAAAGCTCGTCGAATCTCAAGAATCCGGAATAACCTAGTAACATTAGACAACAAATGCGCAAGTCTTTGAGGTCGTTAGAAC
>MJUT01052729.1:180832-209599 GCA_002080005.1 Gigantidas platifrons | reverse complement strand
CAGAACATCTCTCCAAAACGGTAGACTTTCTCTAAGACTGCCAACTCTAAATTTACTAACATTATTTGTAAATTCGCAAGTTTGATCAAAATTAAACGAATTAAATGGTAAATTGTACTTAACTGTTTCATTTTCCTGAAGTACCAGCTGAGAAGGATGACCCTGTTGAGTAGGAACGTGTCTTTCGTGGACATGCGTAGGCCCAATGCCCCACCTCGTTGCAGTAATAGCATCTGGATTCCCCGGGTTTTTGCTGGCTCCCTCCGTAGTATTCTGAGGACGAATACACTCTTGGTGCTCCATGTCCTGTGGTTCCTGGCTTAGATATTTGCTTTCCAAATGATGTGCCAGACTCACGAAAAAAGTGCTCTTGTTGCTTATCGACATTTCTGGGATATGGTTCGGCGGTCGCTCGGGCTTTATAATTTCTCTTGTTTTTCGCTCTGTATTCGGCTTGTCGTAGCTTAGCGGCGTCGTCTGTGCCTTCCGTGATTGGGTCGTCAATATATTCCTCAACGGTGTCCCAGCCATACTTGTCAGCTATGCGAAGAATCTTATTTCGTTTATTGAAAGATTCAGTGGCATTATCAAGATGTTTTATAGCACTGGAAACGGATCCTCGCTTAATAAAATCTAAAGCATGAGAAATATCCCCTAACACGTCAATGTTAAAATCAAATTGTTTTTGATTTCCTTCAAAACGGAATTTGGGCGTTGACTTACTTGTCGACTCTATTGCTGGCGGTTTAATGCGGTTCTCAATCTCTTTAAATATATCCCGCTTTTGTTTGTCCAAGGCTATATCTAATTTGCTAGAAAATAAAGCGACGGCATCTTCTGGCATAAAAGTGGATGGAGAAGTTTGCGATCTGCTCGACTCGCCATTTTCACGTGAAGATTCTCGTTCGGTCATAACTGGATAAACCTGTCGAACTGGTTTAGTGTGGAAACCTCGATAATTTAAATGCCTCCAAGCCTTAGCTTAAATACCCATGCCGTATCACATCTAAAACAATACGCGTAAATAAGTACTACTGAAACAAATAAAATTGATAAATGTTTAAAAAGACTTTAATCGTTTAGAAATTGACATTATCATCATGGAATAAAATATTACATAAAAACAATAAAATACAATTTTGATAATCGTAAAAAGCATGATAAAAGTTTTTTTTTAAACTTCTAAAAATCATTTAAAATGCTAAACGAATTTCAGAACATTGTTGACATGCTCATAATAGCAGAAACACAACTATATGAATCTTTCCCTGACGCACAATTTCGAGTCAATAACTATCATCTATGGAGAAATGACAGAAATATACACGGAGGTGGCTTGGCAGTTTACTTGAGATCAGATTTGGCAAGTGACAGAAAGAAAAACCTTGAATGTAATAAGATAGAATCCATATGTGTAGAACTGTATGTAAACAATAAAAAGTGGTTAATTACAGGAATGTATCGCTCCATACATGAACCAAGAACTAAGACATGCAATATTCAAGAAAAAATGCTTTTTAACAAATATAACAAAATAAGATCAAGAGGCAACTGGGATAAATACAAAGAAATCTTGTCAATAAAATCGAAACAAAATCAATAAGGGAATATTTTAACATATATTGTATTATTACAATACGTCCATTCTACAAATGTACGATCTTTTTTGTGATTAAGTATGACCTGATATGTGAGTATTATTCAACTAGACATGACTAAAAACCAATTACCTTTTCTCTTTATTATTGCAATAAAACAAAATCCAACTAACTTATTTAATTATTTTATTCATAAATCATATAAAAATACATCTATTATAAAACTATGAACATGTAAAACAGAACATAAAATGTATTGCCCGGGTCATTTATGGATAATTAGGGGGCACAACTGTAACGATAAAAATCAGATACCTCATAGTACTATTCCAAACATATAAATACACTAGTAAAATTGTAGTGATGAAATAAGAAACTCAAGATAATGCCCTAAAACAAAAACAAAAAACAAGGGCAACGCAAAGCGTGGCATATCCCCTCGCCTAAAAATTTGACCCGGTGACCTTGACCTTTGACCTATGACCTTGAAAATCAATAGGATTCCATATTCTCTTAAGGACTAGGTATGTACCAAGTTTGGTCAAAATCCATTGAAGGATGTTGATTCTAGAGTGTTCACAAGGATATTACGCGGTAAAAATTTGACCCGGTGACCTTGACCTTTGACCTATCACCTTGAAAATCAATAGGGCTCCAGATTTTCTTAAGTACTAAATATGTACCAAGTTTGGTCAAAATCCATTGAAGGATGTTGATTCTAGAGTGTTCACAAGGATGTTACGGACGGACGGACAGACGGACATGAGGATCCCTATATACCCCCGACTATCGTCGAGCGGGGGTATAAAAAGGATTCTAGAGCTTTTATAAGGAAAATAAGGGGTTGATGAAAACCAAGGAGGAAAAGTATGAACAATAAGGATAAAGCATGTACATTAATAAGTTGGAGAAGTTGTCAGATGTACAAACATTACGCAGTATTTAAGAAATAGTAAGCCACACGGGTGGGGACATAAAAGAGCTCTCTCCCTCTCCATGTTATTTGTGAGGGGTGCATACAAATCAATGCAATATGTTTGGATAATATTAAAAATTTTAATTCTATCACAACTGTCAAACTATTGGCCTCTATACAGGTATGCTATATTACTTGAACAGTCTACCAACAACAATAATAATAATACTGTTTGATCAACGATAATTTTAAAGAAAACCAACAAATAATATTGAGCTATAATGAATATTCATGTACTTACAGTGCTACAAAAAAATTTGTTCTGGTATATTCCCTAATATTCATATCTGCTCTCTTGAAGTATGCAAAGACCATGGCAATAAGGTACTGAAAATTAAACATGAAGAAGGGTTTCTTGAAACAGTTTAAAGATTTACCAATGGGTCATTCCAGAGAAAAGGGCTGCAAGGTGTGCATACTGGTATGATTACTGGTACTTCAAATCACTAACATTATTCTACCAATTAATTATTGCACTTGTATTAATTTGGTACTATTGACATTCACTCATTTCAGGTGTGTAGTTTTTAGACTAAGTTTGAGCATTTTCCAACATGTTCAGATCAGGGCTACGTGCTGGCCATGGAAGAGTGATCATATTTTTTTTTTCAATTTGCACTGATTTGCAATAGTCGAAACTGACACGGTGAATTGTTCTGAAATATCCACCGGCGATTTGAAAAGTGTCTGGCAATTACAGACGAAAGACTGTCATCTAATAATTCATATTTCCTTCAACAGGAACCAATGTACTCACGCCATAGAAGGAAATAAGTCATCAGAACATCACTGATGCACGACAATTTGCTCCCCAGTTATCGCGGAGTCGAAACAATCGGGACGTATTCTCTCATCAGATCGTCTCCAGACAAAAACTTTATGGTTTTGAATAAGGACAATCTTAGTTCCGTAACTAAGTCTCTCGCTATTTACTGGAGAAATTGTAAGTTTCTTGAAATGACCCGGCGTTTGTATCCATCCTGAAACAATCTGAGACAGTACTGTTATCTTTCTTCTTCACTCCCCCCCCCCCACACACACACCCAACCTTCGAGGTAAACTTTCAAATTTTGTCTCTCCCTCATCCGTTTCAAAAGATTCTGCATTGTTCTGCAGTTAATCCCGGTCATTTCCTGAATTTTGTAACTGGAAAATCCTTGCTCAGACAGTTTAACAATATCTTTCTCCACTGCGGCGATTGTCTTGAGTGCGGGCCATGTTGCCTGGCAGGTGATTTGGTTTTTTTTAGCAATGAGGAATAATTAAAACAATGGAGTACATACCCGGAAATGATTAATTTTCAAAGCAGTATCGGGAAGAAGTGTTTGTAACATACTGTGTGGATTGTTTTAAGATATTTTCTATGAAAAAACAATGCAATATTTAAAATTTCGTCCAGAAGCAAGTTTCGAAAAACAGTCAATATGTGTCCTCAAGAGTAACATGAAGTAACTCCATGAATACCATCAAAAGTTCAAATAGGTCGTTCTAATATTTAGAAGCAGTCCTTTCCATTTTTAGAACAAATTCAACTACCAGAAGTAGCATGTTAAAACTAGTATTTACGTCGTACTGGTATGTTGCATAAAAAAAGCGCCAGCCTTTTTGCGAATTCATTCATGGGGTACTACTGTAGATGATGGGTTCAGTGTAGCGGATAGCGCGAAGGTTTGCAGATAACAAGCAGAAATGGTCAATTCAGATATCATAAGATCTGGATTTGTTCCAAATAAAAAGACATATGTGTCTGGGAACCACCACAAAGTGTAGAATATTTAGGCCTTATTTGGAATTTGGTACAAGGTAAGCTCTTTATATCCAAGAAAAAAAGATTAACGACAGAGATGAACTCTTAGATTTTTGGCAAATATCAGGTTCAATGGTGAAAATTAGAAATTTAGCGAAGCTTCGTGACAAGCTAAATTCACTGTCGCCATCCATTGACAATGTGGCAGAAATAATGAGTAGACGTATGTTTTCAGTTGTAAGTGGAAGTGATGATTGGAATCAGTTCGTTAATATTCATTTACATAATGAATGTATAAATGAATTAATTGTCTGAAAAATAATATTAGGAGTCTGAAATCAGTTGATCTCTTGTCGAGGAATTCAGATTTTAATATTTTCATGGATGCAAGTAAATAATGCACATGTGGTTTGCATAAAAACTAGTTAGAGAACGTAAAAGTTAAAAGTTCTGCTTGGAGAGAGCTAAAAGCTATTCAGCTTATTCAGGGCCTTAACATGTTTTTTTTAATAGTAAGGAAACGTTTTATACAGATACCCAGAAGGATAGTAAAGTTACAGATCTTTCTAAATTTAAACAGTTATGCCAATCATTTACATGTGTATCAATCAATCTCGGCATGACACTATTGAAATAAAGTATCAACATTTTCTGAAATATTAGAAAAGTTACTTAAATCAAGATCACAGAACGTTTTATTAACAAAAAATCAAATTTTTGACACATTTATGACTTAGACTCATGCAATTTGGCAATACGAAAACCTTTCTATCTAAATCTGAAGTCATATAATTAAGTCAACATCATTGACGTAAAATGCATTTCTATTGTTTATAAAGGGGTATTCATCCCATATCGCCGGTGACTTGAGCGTTTGGTGTATATTTTCCACCCCCATTGCCCAAGAAAAATAGACATGCTCTATTATGTATAGCGCTAATACAAGATATCTTTTTATACTCCCAAATACATTGTACTTGCTCCATATTTTATATACTAAACTATCATATAATTTTGTAAATACATAATATGTAATACCACCTAGAAGCTTACATTTATCTATAACTAGACCTAAAGCTCTATTAGCTGATGGTCAACTAGTGTTGCTGTAATACTATATAATCTAAGAATTCATTCAAAACAAGACCTAGATAGGACAATAATACTATTTCTAAACTGAACAACACTACACTTTGTTGGATTAATAGACATACAGTTGTGATCCCACCAAGTTCTTAGCGCATTTAGCAATGTTTGCAATTCATTTTCGTTACTTGCTAAAATGAAAACATCATCTGCATAAAGTAAAATACAAACTTGTTCATTACCTACATCAACACCACAGTTAAATAATAACGGCTATAAGGGATACCTTTGTTTTAGACTGGTATTAACATTAATATGTGGGTTAGGGTTATGGCGTTTAACGTCACGTTGATCAATATTTCAGTTATATCATGGCGGTCAGTTTTATTGGTGAAGGAGACCTATAAGTAACCGGAGAAAATCATCGACCTGCAAGTATGGTCACATAAAAACCCATTTAACCGTATTGAACATTGCATTTTATACTTGATATCAGAACAAACATTATCAGCAACACCTAAGTATATTAAGTTTTTGTTTCATAATATATTCTTATTAATGCAATCATATGTGGGTTTTTCTTAATCGATAAAAGCACAAAAGGTAGATTTGCGCATTTTTGTCCTGGCATCTATAATAACGATCTATTATACTATGACCTTTACGAAAACCATTCTGCTCGGCTACTAAAAAGGAATTATCGTCTACCCTCTCTGTCAACATTTAATTCAAAAGATTACAATAAAGTGCTAATGCAATAAATGGTCCCGTGGATCCGACATATTTATTATAGGTATTTTGATTGGGTGGATGGGTTTTATGTGGGTGGGTGCGTCCGTGCCTGCCTACCTAATCATAAGAGAACCCCACTTTTAGGGAAAATAAAAAAAAGTAATTACCTTGTCTGATATTTTCATACAACTATCAGCTTCCAAGAAATCTTGAACAACTTCATCATCTGAAAGGAAATGTCAAGAAATTGTAAGGACTGCAACATCATAATTGTAGTAATACATTGTTACTTTTTTTTAATCCAAAACAATATAATTACATGTAGTATACATACCCAGTTAAACTAATTTTCTTGTGGTCTTTATGTCACCTGATCTGTACTGATAATATGCTGTGTGTGTGTGTGTGTGTGTTTGTAAAGTTAGCATTTAAATCTTTTCTGGAACCAAAATGAACGAGATGAACTGTGAGCTAATGCTCACTTATGATACCCACGCTCTTCGTCAAACAGGAAGTAGGAATATAATGGGTCCAAAAATGCTTCCCGATATGGGGTACCTATATGAAGCTTGTTACCAAATATCAGTTTTCTGCCATCAATAGTTGCTAAGAAAAATGTGACGAAAAATGTGCATATATGTTCAATGTGTATAAAAACCAACTAAGTCGGCAAACTGGAAGTAGGAATCTGACGGGTCCAAAAACGCTTCCCACAATATGGCATACCTATATGAAGCTTGTGACCAAATATAAGATTCCTGTCATCAAAAGTTGCTTAGAAAAATGCGACGAAAAATGTGCATATATGTTAAATGTGTATAAAAGCCAACTAAGTCGGCAAACAGGAAGTAGGAATCTGACTGGTCAAAAACCGCTTCCCACGATATGGGGTACCAATATGAAGCTTGTGACGAAATATCAGATTTCTGCCATCAATAGTTGCTGAGAAAAATGTGCATATATGTTTAATGTGTATAAAACCCAACTAAGTCGGCAAACTGGAAGTAGGAATCTGACGGGTCCAAAAACGCTTCCCACAATATGGCAAACCTATATGAAGCTTGTGACCAAATATCAGATTTCTGCCATCAATAATTGCTGAGAAAAATGCGACGAAAAATATCTTGGGACGGACGGACAGAGGTAAAACAGTATACCCCCTTCCCTCTCCGGGGAGCGAGGGGATATAAAAATGGTTACTTTTCAAATTTGTGTATTCAATCGTAAGACAATCGGCATCAAAACACAAAATATGACTAACTTATTTTTTGTTAATGTATATTGTATTTTTATGGGCATCTCATGAGTTTGCATATTTTGTGATAATTCGTAATACTAATCATAATTATTATGGGGCCCCTTCGCAACCACCAACAATAGAACAACATCCAATAAGGTCCAAAGGGCACAAAGCCAATCAGATTCTGCAATAAGTATTGCAAGAAAAAATGGTGTAGAAACGAATCAGTAGTTACCGGTATATAAACACTCAATATAGATTGAGCTGTGGAGGGCAAAAGACACAACGAGGGAAAATGATACTGGTAAACCGTTGTAAAGGCATTACCCTCAACACGACCACGTGAATACTTATGTTGAACTGTTTACAAATAATTATACCAATAGAAATATAGTAACTGCCACTTCAAAAAATACTCTGGAAAACAGAACGATCTCAGTAAATACGGGAACTGAAGTATTAGTTGCTGGCTAACGAAGCAACAGAAATATACACATAATAAATATCATCCAGTTTATAATCACACCTTGACATATACTTCTTTAATATTAAACACTAGCAAAGATATAATCGAAAACTTACCAAAATCGAAAAGTTGGAGGAACGAAAATCACACCACCCAACATCAATGCGAGAAAAAAGTATTGGACCTTTCTCTACTATAAATAGTGAGGACGCAGGTCATCCGAGGGGGCTCGTCAGGATAAAGAGGTAAGAATCTGATTTTTTGTGTTACAATGCACAAGCCACGCAGGTACAGCCAGAATTTAGATTTCAGATATCTTCTTAAAGTTCCGATTGGCTCTAGCCTAAGGCCTGAGCTGTAGAACTATTAATGCGTGCGCCAACGAGGGATTCGAGGATCCAACTGCAAAAATGTAGGCTATGAATAGATTCCGGCGAGCTCCACCAGCCCATACAGCTGTGGGGTTCAGGCGCTTCAAAGCCCCCAAGAACATTTTGAAATTTTACCATATACAGGGACAGTTTAAGGTCATATGAAATGGGTATAAAAGCATGTTCTAAGGTCACTCTAAAGTACTTCAACCCATTGGCTTATGATTCTATCATTAAAATATCTTTATTTTAAATACAAACGCTTCAAAATCTCCGTCGATTTTGCTGAAAAATTCACTCATCAAATTCACTCAGTTGCTTCATGGGCCTCTCAAGCACTAGGGGCCCTGAAGCTTAATCTTCATTTGTTTCATAGTAGATCAGCCATTGGAGATGATAGTATCCCATGATATGGTAGTTTTCATTTAAATCTACATACCTATGCAAATTAGTGCCTATCTCTACCAAACAGCAAGGTGTGCGTGTCATATTGCTTTTTGTGATGTAGATTGTTCGGTGCTGAAATATTGTTGAAAGTGATGTAAAATTCCCACAACTTAACTATGATTCTAAAGCCCCATCTCTTACGAAGGCACAGAAGGATCATTTCAGATTCAAGATTCGAAATTCGAGATTCAAGATTCGAAATTTAATATCTAAAACCACTAATCAGGAGAACGCTCTTAAGTTATGATTTTTTAATACTAGTAGCCAATGACATTTCTTAAAATCAAATTTCATACAGAACAAAACAGTAGAAGAAAATACTTTTTCATTATATGAAATAAATCCATTTACAAACTAAAAATAACAAGGGCAACGCAAAGCGTGGCGTATCCCCTCGCCTACAAATTTGACCTTAACCTTTGACCTATGATCTTGAAAATCAATAGGTTTTCAGATTCTCAAAAGGACTAAGTATACATGTACCACGTTTGGTCAAAATCTATTGAAGGATGTTGATTCTAGAGTGTTAACAAGGATGTTAAAGGGTAAAAATTAGACCCTGTAATCTTAACCTTTGACCTATGACCTTGAATATCAATAGGGTTTCAGACTCACCTAAGGACTAAGTATGTACCAAGTTTGGTCAAAATCCATTGAAGGATGTTGATTCTAGAGTGTTCACAAGAATGCTATGCGGTAAAAAATTTGACCTGGTGACTTTGACCTTGAAAATCAATAGGGTTCCAGATTCCCGTACGGACTAAGTATGTACCAAGTTTGGTCAAAATCCATTGAAGGATGTTGATTTTAGAGTGTTCACAAGGATGTTACGGAAGGACGGACGGTAGCGTTACTATATCCCTTCGCAACTTTGTTGGCGAGGGGATAATAAACACAAACAAACTAACATACAAAAATCAGAAGACAAATGGAATTAATAACACTAAATACACACTGGAAATAACATTTAAAAGTATTTAAGGGTGTAGACCTGGGTTACCCTAAAATTTTCCCATCAATCAATTTTTTTTTAATTTGCATCATGGAATAGTTATATCTAAATACATTATCTGCCAAAGTTTCAAAAATTTCCATCGTGCCGTTTTCTCCATAGCACATCCTAAATATAGCAATTTTGGGGGTATTCTGGACGCCAGATGGTAATACTAGTTTCGGAAGATTCTAATAGATATGCACATTTATTTCTGATTGAAATAGGTCTACACCCTTAATCAACAGAAAGTTCAAACTGAAGTACACATTTAGCGATACTCGAAACATGAAATTTAGTATTTGTTCCAGAAAGATGACTGACTTGAATTCTAATAAAGATGGCATGTTACATAAAAAAAGTTCATTGGTTTATGGTTCCAACACTGATTTTTCAAAACTTTTGAAATATGCATCATAACTTCTTGTCACTTGTGATTTTCAATCGGACGGCTTGTTTTTGTAAATGTAGACGCGATAGAAAACCCGTTGTTATGGTAACATCATAACATAAAAACTGCTCATAAATTAGTGCCGGGAATGTTTTATAGAATATGCTTATTTAAAATATAGAAAAAAATTGGGGTATGAGCGTCATAAACACGTAGATTTTGCATCTCTATATTTTTGTTAAAGTCATTCGTTAGTCCAATTTAAAAACTTTCCTCAGACAATAGTTTGTGTATATTCTCTGAGACTGTCTGTGATATAATATCTGCCCATATGGTGTGTGATTATTTTCGTTGTGGTGAGAAACTTTCCATTAGATTTAATCATTCAGTATGACAATATCAGGGGTCCCTCTAAAACAAGAAACGAAACGAAACGAAACCGGGCGAAACGAAACGAAACGGAACCGGGCGAAACGAAACGAAACGAATCGAAACGAAACGAAATGGAAATCGAAACGAAACGAAACAAAACTCAGAAACAAAACCGAAACATATCTAATACATTCCCATAGTTCAAAATTTGGCAAAGCTCCGTTGATGCCTGTCACTAGTATTAACGGTTCGGTGAACTGTGGACAGGGGAGTTCCTCATATCAAAGCAACAAGCCAAAGGGATAATCCAGAAAATCCTAGGTCCAAAACAAAATGGTGATACAGAGATTACACAAATAGAGACGATAACATAACATAACTTTATTGTTCCAATCAAGGGCCCACAAAAGGCGAAGACATATTATAACGATCATGATTAGTGTGGGTGTATTGCCACTGGTTGCAATACTTGGAAAGACACCAGGGGATGATGTTTCCCCGTGTCAGATCCAGAACTGCAAGCAATGTAAAGTTAACAATAAAATGAAATACTGACATGCATCATTTATAATTTCTCTGGATAAACTGACTTCTTATTTTCTATACAGTTGTGTTTTTTACAAGTCATTAACCAAATAAATGTTCTTGAGAATTCACGTTTAAAAGGTTAGGACAACTTTGAATTATGAGTTTATTTAGATTTTGTCTGTCCTCCCTCCGTGTGTTGATTACAAAATGATAGAAAATGACTTTCTTCTTCCACCTCACCCATATTACACTGCTGAAACAACAAGGACAAAACAAATAAACAGATTTGAAAACGAACGCCATATAAAAATAAAAGCACTAGCAATCTGAACCCTCACACAAAAACCGGGAATATCACCAGGTGCATCGGAAGGGTTTGCATGATCTACTCTGCGCGAGGCACGTGATTAACTTATCGTATAAATATATTGATATGTTGCACGTTTTTTCATGAAATTGACACGAAATGTACGCGTGAAGGGACATTCTTTCGGCAGTCATATTAAACAGTCTTTTTTATAACACACAATTTGAGAATTATTGCAGATATTTTTTTTAGGCCTAAGTGAAAACAAAACTGCCTCAAAGCGAAAAAAAATGTCTTTTTAATTACGATTTTCTTGCCGTTTTGTGGTTCAATTGATTCCCGCTTGTTGATATTAGAAAGATTGCATAAAAACAGGGAATGTAAAGAAACAACAGTGTGATGAAAAACCAACGGACATGTCAAAACATAACATGATCACATTGCCCGTGAAGGGTATGACGAGCATCTATAAAAGTAGAAAATATACCCCCCCCCCGCCCAAAATCTGATAGAAAATGGAATAAGAGGTGCAAAATGGCAATATAATCAAGATTCTCCGAAAGTTTTCTTACAGTTTCTGGGAAATTAGGTACCAAAACAAAAACACGACTGGAATTTTACCAAGTACTTATTTTTATACACCCGTCTTAAGACGGATGTATTATGGTAAACCATATCCGTCTTTCCGTCCGTCCATCCGTTCGTTTGACATGTCGCTCTCTAACTTCAGAACCCCTTGGCCAATTCACTTCAAACTTTGCGGGTTCTTGACCAATTCGCTTTAAACTTTGCAGAGCTATTGTATAAATGGGCGTATTATGCGGGGCGTATTAGGCACTTGGTGCAGCCGATTTATTTCTTCATTTTTGTCTGATTTCAGCGCGTTTTATTTCGTTAAATTCCGCTTGACAAGAACTTTTGAGAACATGCCAATGGAATTTGTGTAACTCTCCCTAAAATCACTTTTTACGGAGTACTTTGAATTTGTTTTTTTATTCGATTTCATTTTTTTCTGGATTTGTCTTGACACAAGTTTTTAGAAGTGTAGCAACGGTGTTTATTACATATTTTGAACCTTTTCATCTCTCATAACATAATTTAGCACTATCTGTGCGTGAAAAGTAACGTACTTCTAGTTCTGCTCGTTTCATTGGGTTTATTTTCAAACGTGTTTAATATATGCACATGAAGTATATATAAATAGGAATGAATTTGGTTGAATTTTTTCCTCTCGTGTTGTTTCGTTTCAATTTTATTTCGATTCGATTTCCATTTCGTTTCGCCAAGTTCCGTTTCGTTTCGTTTCGCCAGGTTCCGTTTCGTTTCGTTGCTGTTTCGTTTCTTGTTTTAGAGGAACCCCAATATCAGACATGGTTTGCATTAATTTTCGAAAATGATAGCTTATCTATTCTAACAAAACTTAAATAAACATAACAATTTTCAAATCAATCGAATTGTAGCTAAACGGGAAAAAAAACGTTTTAACACCCTTTCACCACAATTCAATATATTTGTTCGCCTCCTAATTTTTTTTTTTTTGTTACAAATTCACCTACATACAGTTTTTCTTTATTTCAAAATGTTATATTTTATCTAATTTTAAATGATATCATTTAACAACATTCCTGAGGTATTTACATTTTAATAATATACTGCATACCTTTGTTAGGTGATGTAAATTATGTTCAATTTATCATATTGCCGCGATATTTAGCAATTCAATAAGTTTATCTAAATCTAGGGTCTACTCGAACTGACTTTTAAATGTTGGGGTTTTTATAAACTAAAGTGTGTTTCTATTTTTCGAAGTTTTCTCCTCAATGTCCTCTAGAAAGGATAGTAATTTCTTTTTATTGAAACCTGCAGGGTCCCGTTTCACAAAAGGTCGTAAATCGTACGATTTTCGACTTACCTTACGACCACTTACCGACTAAGTTTGCGACCGTTTCACAAAACTTGTCGGAATGTTTTTACGATTTCCGATTTACGACTTATTATCTTTTTGTGAGGAGGTACGAAAATCGATCAATTTACCCTATCAGATTCATATATTCGTTCAAACAAAATATTAAATATTAAATATAGTTACTTTATTGGTCTACATGTATGTATATACAAAATATTAAATACAGTTATTTTATTGGTCTTTGTGGATACAATTCACGCGACACCCTAAGAAAGTAGAAGACGACAGTTTCAAAGTGGAGACTGATTTTATGGAAAACTCCGCGGTGGAATGAGGAGAAAATATCCACTTTGATAAGGCTGATGACAGAGAAGTCAACAATAATAAAGAGAAAGTTCACCCCATCCCTCATCAGCAATGATACAAATACTTTCCCAATGACTGTCATTGGGTGATTTTTACAAAATTCTAGTCCGCCCACTTTTTTGAACCATTTGCCCCACATCAGGCATCATATATCTAACCTTATAATATCATAGCTTAGGTCAGATTTAGTTATGATTTATCTAAGAAAGACATTTTATAGCGAATTCAAATGAAACTTTTCAAATGTTTAAGTATACAAATGTACATGTACATTTCTACGGATGCATGTATTTAGCACCAGTTTATAATTTACATGACTCTTTGAATAAAATTGATTACAGGTTTTTAATATATGGCAAAACGGTGACTTGAACAAAATAGCTAAAGCTATAGCATATAGGCATTTTATTTTTATTTTCCTATATCAATAGGTTTCAAAAATTGAAACCACCATATTGGGTCATAACGCAGAGCCAATGTTAATACTTAGTGAATACATGTAGTTGTTGGCTTTACGTAACTTCTAGTTTAGACGAATATACTTGACAGGTACTATTCCTATGCAGCAAGAACTGGGGGCAAACTTTTGAGATAACAAAAATACGTTGTTGTCTCCTATATTTGGAGGTAAAATATATGTTGTGCCCCTCCCCCACCTTCAAAATACTCGACTGTCCCGTACACCCGTGAGTAACCACGATATATTACAGTAGATTGTTTTCTCGTGGACATTTATTTCACATCTCAGTATTTTCCATGAATATAACGTCTATAAATAGTTCCAACTTAAGAGCCAGTCTGCGATAGATCCATGCAAAATCGTAAAAATTGTCCAAATGGGTAGTCAAAAGTTGTAAAACATGTTTACATTTTCATAATCTTTGGGTATTCAGAAGTTAAGATTTCTAAGAAAAAAAATTTTCGCTGCATTATTTTTCAGTTAATAGCCTTATTTGCATATTTAGTGATTTATTTAAAGAAATGGCACCAAAATATACTATATTTAGACACTTTTCAAAGGTCGAGAAACATGATTTACTTTTGACATAAAATGTTTTTTGTATCTAATATCGCAAGAAACTATTTAGGAACCCCAAAAATCCCATGTTAAGATTATTTTTTTTTAGCATTTTGGCAAATTGCCAGAGAGGTTCATATTAAGGCAGTGAAAGTTAAGATGAATATGTTTCATGTAATCAATATAAGTTTTCTCTTAAGATCATATTTTTAAGTTTAATTTTCCAATATATTTCCAAAGATGCATATTAGTTTTAAGATACCTGAAATTATTGAGCTTGGCAAATAATGGAGAATTAGTTAAAAATGCTGCCAAAATCTCCATAAAATGCTATAATTCAAGTAATTTTCACCCCTTGATATATAAACAGAAATGCTCAACACAGACAATAATGTATATGATATTTATTTAATTTATGTTGAAAAATATTTTTGGTAAAATGCAAGTTTTTTCTGCTATCATTTGCAAAATAAATAATGAACTACTCAATGGTAACCTCACTACTACTTTTTTGAATTGTCTCCCTTAGTGGAAATCTTTAATCATTGACAAGATGGCGGCCTCCAGTGAAGCACAGTTTCAATTCGGTGACGGTGCGATTTTTCTCATCTTGGAGGCTGTGGCAAATCCAACCACTACACAAATAACAAAGTAGACCAGATTGATAACTGTACAAAAGATACAACCACCCATCTCAACCGTCTGCATAGTATTGATGTATCGACAGCAAACTTTCCAGAAGGACTTCTGATTTTATACAGAAGCGGTATTTTTTCTGTTGATCGTGCCGCAAAGAGTTTGTCAATATGTCCGTGGCACAGAGACTTTTTTGGAATTTATTGGCGTGAAAATTCTATTAAGTGTCAATTCAAAGCACATCCAGTTGGCAGCAAGGCAAAAGCTGATAGAGGCCAACCCTGTCCTAGGTACTAGTAAATACAGAGGATCGTCTAATTCCACCAGACAGAATATCCAGAAATAACAACACAAAAGCTTACCAAATACCATCTTGCAGAACAGATATAAGAAAAGAATCCTATTTTCCTAGAACCATCAGAGACTGGAATGCACTACCGGACAACTGCGTCACCATCGGGAGCCTTGAAACCTTCCAGGCTCACCTTCAGGAACTATTCTAAACCACTCCAAGATGTTTTTATCTTCACTGTATATATATGTAAAGCACTTCAAAAAAAAAAAAAAAAAAAAAAAAAAAAAAAAAAAAAAAAAAAAAAAAAAAAAAAAAAATTCAAACTCAATGTATATATTTGCATGCGCATCCAAAAAGTGGCAGAATAATCAACGACTTGATGTTGGCAGCAAGGCAAAAGCTGATAGAGGCCAACCCTGTCCAAGTAATACTGGCTTTTGACAAAGACAACTTATTCCAGTAGGATCAGGTAAAAGTCAAATATACAAGTCTTTGTCAGTGAAGATAAATGGAATCCCTTTTCATGCTTGATTTATGACTCAGGAGTTTTGAATGTGCATACATGTATTGCAATAGTCTCTGACAGTCTGAGTTTAGTATACTTTTGAAGTCACTGTTGTGCCACTCTGAACAGGGACTTTAAATTACACTCCCTGCTCTGAAACAATGAAAATTCTAATTATTTCAGTGTTTTCTCCAGACAAATATAGGACTCCACTTTGCAACACTATATTTCTTAGCACTGCTAAATGTACATATACAATGTACCTGAATTTCAAATTTATGGAGGAGGACACTGCATTTATCTACAACAATGTACAATTGTGTGCCCTCAAAATTTCTGTCCTAATCACTGACTAGTGTTTAAGGTAAGGTACATGTATGAAAATTCAAATTTCATTTTGTACCAAAGGGTTATGATTGTACCAGAAATCAGCAAAGTCAGTGAAACTAAAAAAAATTGCCTGAAACTCAAACTCTACACCCACATTTGTATTTATATTTATCAGATGTTTAGTAGAAATACACATGTACAATGTATGTGCAGTTTTGCCCATTGTGATAACAAATTTTTAAAAGAGGTTTCCAGACTTATGACATTTTCCAGTCTATTTTGGCCCTCACCTGCAAAGTCCAAGAAAATTTCAAATAACATTGTTGCTCTAAAATAGTGCTTCAAGTATATGTACATGTACATGCATGTATGGTCAAATAAAATTAAGTACATGTAGTTGTGTAGAAGTGACTTGATTTCTATTTTTTTATACAAAACAACTAGATACAGTGTACTGTACATTGTATTTACCGTTAGGAGTTATGGCCCTTTTTTAGTGCCATATCTGCATCGCCGAAGAGGACTTTAGGTTTGCACTCCGTCTGTCCGTCAGTCCATTATCACACACATTGTACATTTGAGACATTATAAGCAGTTAAAGGTTTAATGCTTACATAAAATTGTAAATACATGTACCGGTACAAAAATTTCAAAACAATGATTTGTGCTACATATGTATACATACATGTATATAAGGATAAAATCACACAGAAAGTAAAACTATTACAATAGTCAACATACATGTATACATCATTGTTGAAATCAGATATTGCACACATGTACCGGTATTTTCATTGTCAAAGTTGATTTTCATTAAATCCTAAAATTGATAGTGAAACAACTATTAGATACTTTGTCTAAGTTATGCACATACTTTAAACAGCTTTATGTACCAGAATCACTCTCAGGTTTAAAGATAGAGTTTAAATTATCCTGATTAAGTCTCTTTTTTTTTTAATGTCCTATAACCCAATATTTTCAAAATAAATGCATGTACATGTACTTGTTTGTATTTTTGTTACAGTTCTTAAAGGTTCAGATGCTCAAGACATGGAACATGAAGAAAATCATACAACTTGCACAGACAGGTATTGTACATGTACCTTCATAATTGTTAGTTACAGATTGCAAGCATTATCTGAACTCCTTATCCAGCCCAATAATAATTTACCTCTGTGCATCTGTCTCTACAACTACTGTAACCTTGGAGGACATGTAATGGTAGCAATCTGATATTGGGTCACTTCAATGTATTAATTAATGCTAAGTTGGGATATAAGCTATTGATGGTTGATTTTGACTGGGTTTCAATGGCTCATTTAGGATTAGAATTGCTCTATGAAAATGTATATTACAGATTCTCAGTTTTCAGCTTATATCTCCAAAACTATAATAGATTACTAATGAAGTTATAATTAAAGTTCTTTAATCATGTTCACACTGTGTCAGAAACCTATGCTGGGTGGAATATTTAACCACAATCTAATTAAGCGATGTGTCAATATAGTGTCATTACTCCCCACCTCCCCCTACTGATCAGGGTGTAACTTTTGTGGTTGTATCCATCTGTGCTCTGAAAAGCATTTTATTGGTTTTCAGGTCTAGGCCTTAGATGTTTTGCATTAAAGTAGGTCACCACAAGAAGATTATTGAGTATGTTCATTTATTTTATTCTTTCAGATAATGAAACACTTGAAGATTCACAGCAATCAACATTAACCCAGACCACCAGCAATTTTTCCCAGCAATCCTATTCAGACTGGGAATTTTGTTTTATATTATCTTAACTGACTCTGGTATTATTACATTCAAACAAGCTAATTAGTTTGCAAAGAAAGTCCTATTGGTTTAGATACCTTAAATGGAAACTAGTCAAAATATGGTTAATTATACTGCAATTGGTAACTTTACAGCATTGATAAAGAGGGTCGTATAAACTTTTGCATTATACTGGACAATGTCCTGTATAAAGCATTTAGGCCATGCCCCTTTTTGGAACTTTTGCTTTATACTGGACAATGTCCTCTATAAAGCATTTTTTTAAATGGGGCCCATGACGGGGAATACGAATTTTAATTATTTCTTTTATATAGAAAAGTGAGAAAAATATATAGTATTGCAGTATAAAGACAATATAGGTATGGTGTCTTTTTATATGAGATTTATTTGTATTCGGCACGAAACAGGGGGACTGCTCGGCAGAGCCTCGCAGTACCCCTGTTTCTTAGCCTCATCCAAATAAATCTCATATAAAAAGACACCATACCTATATTGTCTAAATCTTAGGAATTATACCCCCACTTGTAAGAGGGGGCATACTGCAGTCATCATGTCAGTCTGTTGTCCATTTGTCTATAAACAATTTGGGCCACACTTGTCTCGGCTACTACTGGGCAGAATAATTTCATATTTGATACACAGCTTTGACCTGATGAGTTGAAGGTTTTCTTACATTTTCATTTCTGTTGGATTTCAACTTTTGTTTGATTATCTTGTTCAAATTTGAAACGAGTGGGAGTATCCTTAGCATGACATTGTGTGCAACCTCTTTTTTCTTTATTGTAATTTTTTCAGTTACAGTGTAACCTGTCTAAACCATACCCTTTTCGGATTAAAGGATTTGTTTGGTTTATGCAGGTGTTCGGTTTACACAGGATCAAAATGCATTGAAACTGATATGAATGGACTTCAGAAGATGTCTGGTTTAGACAGGTTTCCGGTTTGTTCAGGGATTGGTTTATACAGGTTTCACTGTTTCATTTAGATCCTTCCAAAATTTTTATAAAATGTCCACAATTTGTCAAATTTTCCATGCTCATATAGATCTGTAACATGAGTTACAAAAATGTATATACCTTATGAGTATTCATTTAATTTTGCAATTGTCTTCGTTTAACATACTAGGATGTTTAATTATCGTTTAACATACTAGGATGTTTAATTACTGATGTTAATGGTCAACATTTCTAATACTATAAATACTAGAATATTACAATGTCTGCATCAAAGTAATCAAATTATCTGTGTATATTGTTTTTGTTACATGTAGTTGTACAATAAATGGTTATGCAATTTGGAATATTTCTGTTTGTCCTTGTTAAAAACAAGCAAAAATGGACTTCAAACCACATTTGATTCACATGTTCTAATTGTGGAATTGTTGGAGATTTTAATATGAAATTAGATTGATTTTTTTTTATTTCGGCATTTAATGCCACTTTCAACAATATTCGAGATATATCATGGCGACCAGTTTTAGTGGTGGAGGAAGCCAGAGAGAACCATGGGCAAGCAACTGGTAAACTTTATCACTTGCGGGTGCGAGTCGAGTGCACCCTTTTTTGTAATTTACAAAGCCTGGCGTGAACCCACACCGTATTGGTGATAGGCTTGTATGAGTTGTTAGATCCAACGACCTAACTCATTGAGCCACCCGGCCCCAATATGAAATTAAATTTGGATAAATCTGAACATTGTTGTGTAGAAAATAAAATGCATGTTGCTAATAAGGAATAGTCCATTCAAAACTGAGAAAATGTCCCTCTTTTGCTTTATATTATGTGCAAGATTGTGCAAATCACACACTTTGTCTGCATTTTCACAACATTATTTAGAAGAAAATGCCCCTTTTTACCCCAAATTTAATGTTTTTTATTATTATATTTGAGCAAAACTGAGATACTAAATACATAATACTCATTTTACATTAATCAAGTCATTAACTGTTATGCATTTTGACTTTTGTAAACATTTGCAGTTTTATTGAAACCTTTATAAAAATCAAAAATATACCAAAATTGCTATCATGTACATGTTTTAATTGTTATTTTTCAATATGAAGTGATCATTTGCCGAGCACCAATTTCTTGTATTTGGTAGATAAATATATAATCTTCATGTAATATGGCATATTACTGAAATCAAAACATGATCTTAAGAGATCAAGGCTTTGAAAAATCGTCAAATTTTGCTGATTCAGCACTTTTTCAAAACCATGGATATAGAATTGCCAATGAGTCTATTGAAAATGTTAAAACTTTAAGATTTTTCTAAATTTTCTTTCTTTTTTGATGGTTGATTAGAATATGTGTTAATAATAAGCTCTTATTTTTCAATAACAATGAATAATTGCATGTCAAAACACCCTAAAAAGGGCCTAAAACAGCTTTCTGGTAGTACACAAAATGACCATTATAGATTAATCTGCATACACAAAAAACGGCTTAATATTTTTTCAAAATATTTTGCAAAAATAATAGTAACCTATAGGGTATCTTACATGTATATACAAAATATCAGACCAATTGGAATATTTTGGATTTAGACCATTTTGCATGGTTTTCTCAGACTGGCTCTTAAACTAATGGAACACCCCATTTAAATTTGATGATATATCGACCTTCCCCTTCCGCTTTAGATTTGGAATTCTTGGACTTTTTGTAAATTTCAAATACTGTCAAGAAATTGAAAATTGAACATTGCAGCACGAATTCAGTGTGTGATTTTTCTTGGTGAGTCGAAATCTAAATGCATGTAGTTGCATGGGTGCCAAAAAGTATTATGTCACTGAGATTTTTCCTTGTATAATATTTCATAATTACGTTTTATGAAGCGCACATTTCCACCATTTTTATGCTTGTTTGTTTGTTTGTTTAATGTTGTTTAAAACAATATTTCAGTTATATATCGTGGCGGTTCGGTTTTTTTATCTGGATAGATTTCCTTTCAATAAAGAGAAAAGGAGGTAGATTTTTTAAGTAAAATTTTGTTGTTTATTTAGAAAGATTCTTATAACCAATACAGTTTCTTTTTAGCAACGACATAAACAAAAGAAAATGGGTATGTCTATGATATTTACAAGTTGTTAACCTGTAAGTGATGGAATAGCATGATTCCTCATTGTAATGATGTACATTCAACGTTTGTATTTAACGATTTACGACTGCTCCGGCCCAGTCGGTAATTTGCGACCAAAAAATGTCGTATATCGGAAGTCGGTAAGTTTTGTGAAAAGGTCGTAAATCGTAAAGACAGTCATACGACCAAGTTTACGATTTACGACCTTTAGTGAAACGAGGCCCTAATATTAGTCAGAAATGATATTGGATGTAAATGAACTCAAACCGGGACCGTGGCTGGGTATAAATAGCTGTGAGCGGAGCAAACATTCAGATTGTTCATTTTTTGACCACGGTTATCTCGAGGAGGAACAATCAATGATGCATAGTTTCACATTTACTTTTGGAGCAAAACATTTGACAGGCATGGTTATAGTGTTCCTCCCTACGAAACTTTCAGTCTTATTTAAAAAAAATATTCTTCGTCTAGTATAAAATCTACAAAAATCACTTGGAAAATTCAAATTTATGAGGTATGTGACCTTTAGGTCACGTTGGTCATGTGACATACAGTTTCATAAATATGCTGTTCATATCAACGGGGATTTTTGATGATAAGCTCTGCTCACAAATTTTGTTGGTAGGCATTACCACAGGCGCTCGTGGCACGGATTTACCACCACCCCCCCTTTTTTTCTAACTTTCTGTTTACAAATTTATTTTCAATAAGATTTCCTTATTTCTTTATTATTTCATCTCCTTTTCCTTATTTTAACTTGTTCGTGTTAATATTGACATATAATCTTATGTTAATATCAAATTGTATGTGTCGACCCTATAGATACTAATCGTGGATTATTAGTATCTATATGGTCAACACATTAATTTGTGTGAAAGGTTTTTAAGATAAAATATACATAAAAATTTAAAAAGATCACAGCGTGAGGGCTAAAATTGGCCTTACTGCACTTAGTCCTTTAAAGGTTAGGGTTAGGGTTATGGTGTTTAATGCCACTTTCAACAATATTTCAGCTATATTGCACATGTCGGTTCTATTGGTGTTGGAACTGGGATATCCGGAATAAACCATGGCCTATCGTAAGTCACTAACATAATGTTGTATCGAGCATACCTCGCCATCAGAGGGATTTTAACTCGCAACGTTAGTGGTGATTAGGCACTGATTGCACAGGTACAGTAGTTGTAAATGACCACGACCACCCCTCATATTAATGTTTAATCTAGGACCACGTGTGAAAAAAAACCAAAACATTTTTCTTCCTCGACATCTAGACTTGATTTATCACAAACTGTGTATGACGACCTGATGAGCGATACAGGATGAGATGAGCCTATAGTTCAATGAACCCTCTAAATACAATATATATCCTCATACATGGTAAATTAAATCACGGTTATTATTTTTTGCAGTCTTTAGACTTAAGTGCCTGGGTGGGATTCTACACCGCAAGCCCAGGGCAGGGTGTCAAATATCAACTTCGATATTTGGGAAAAAAATTGGGGGGTTGCCTCTATGAATATTCCATGAAAAATTCCCAACAGCAAAGTTGTTGCCCACTTGTTGTTTAAATCAAAGATATTGCCCGGACAGTCACCTTTAACTGACTTAAGTGCCGTGCCTGTGTGGGATTCTGCACTTCAAGCTAACAGCAGGGTGTCAAATATAAACTTCGATATTTGGAGAGAAAAAATTGGGAGGGGGGGCTCTATAAATATTCCATGAAAAATTCCCAACAGCAAAGTTGTTGCCCACTTATGGTTTAAATCAAAGATATTGCCCGTACCTTTAACTGACTTGAGTTCCGTGCCTGGGTGGGATTCTCCACCTCAAGCCCACAGCAGGGTGTCAAATATCAACTTCGATATTTGGAGAGAAAATAAATTTGGAAGGGGGAGGGGGGTCTATAAATATTCCATGAAAAATTCACAACGGCAAAGTCCTTGCCCACTTGGGGTTTAAATCAAAGGTATTGTCCGGGCCTTTAACTGACTTACATGTCTGGGTGGGATTCTGCACCTCAAGCCCACAACAGGGTGTCCTAAATCAACTTCGATATTTGGAGACAAAAATTTCGGGGGAGGGGGGCTCTATAAATATTCCATGAAAAATTCCCAACAGCAAAGTTCTTGCCCACTTGGGGTTTAAATCAAAGGTATTACCCGGGATTTTAACTGACTTAACTGTCTGTTTAGATAGCGATGGGACCGTTATAAGCTTGATTTCGTTACAAGCCCGTTCGTTATAAATGAACTCTATTGTATTATTAAATAAAAGAACCCCCTAGCGCATGAATGCGCGACGTATCCCCCTGCACTTGCATAATATTTAGTTTTATATATTTATAGAAAGCAGCCTTGCAGTCTTAATGTATAACATACTTACAAGCCACATAATAAGATTATTCAAATCTATCCGTGTTTACTAAAGTTATCACATAAACAAGACACAATTCTCAAAATTGGTGATTTTTCAACCAAAAACTAACATTTTCCCTCAAAACCCTTGCTTCAAATATTTCCATGGAAGAACCCATCCAAGATAATGATATTTACAAGCCACACGCAAAATATTATTCAAATCTAACCATGTTTACTCAAGTTATCGCGTACATGTAAACAAGACAATTCTCAAAATTGTTGATTTTTCAACCAAAAACTAAGATTCTCCCCCAAAACTCTTGCTTCAGATATTTCCATGTTAGAACCCCTCCAATATAATGATAATTACAAGCCACATGCAAAATTTTTTTTTAATCTATCCATGTTTACTCAAGTTATAGCGTAAACAAGAAAGTGTGACGGGTGGACAGACAGACAGACAGACGGCCGCTATTACTATATCCCCTCACCGCTATCGCGGGGGAATAATAAATGTAACACGCACATGCAGGGTTTATATTTTGTTTATTTTAATAAAACTTATTGTTATATTTTTCTAATCTATATTTACATTTTTTTTTTAGATTTATGAGATAGGACTTTATATTTTTTTGGACAAAATCCAAATTATTTACCGTTTTACATGAAAGTAAATTATTTGTTTAAACGGTGGTTATTTAAAGTTGGCCGACTGTTTTGTAAGCTCGCTGTCCCAAAAAATATGTGTGTCTTCGTTAAATAAATTTAGCCCAGTAAAGAGAAGAAATGTCTTATGTTTGGGTGAACATGTGAAATTGAACATAAAATATATTGCCTTTTACTGCACCTGAGTGTCTGTGTGGGATTCTACACAGTAGGGTGGGTGTCAAATCATGAATGTCAACCGTATTGTGTGTGTGTGGGGCACAGGCACTTGTCTAAAAAAAAAATACCCCCCTATTCCTTTACATAACACAAGGTTCTTATGTTTACAGAAAAATAATTTCGTTGCGAGATTAAGATGATGGTAGGTCTGACGTCTTTCAAATGGGCTGTGACGTTGTTGATAGACACCTGAGATAGGTGTGTTATACATGCTTTTATAGATAAATCAATGTAGATAAAGGCTATGCATGTCCCAAAACCGAAGCGTTGTAGACCGATCGAAAAAATCGCGAAATTGATGAGCCGGTCGAAATTATTTTTCTGTAAACATAAGAACCTTGTGTTATGTAAAGGAATAGGGGGTACAATTTTTTTAGACAAGTGCCTGTGGTGTGGGGGCTCCAGCAATATTTTCTCTGTCTGACCAGATGTCGATTCAGTATGTTGAATGTGCATTTACAGTAATATATCTATTCTCGCTAGACATCATTAAAAGTACATTTTTTACCCGTATTATATTGTATTTTCCTATTTTTTTTTTGTATCTACATGTATCTTTATATGTCTCCAATCATTGTATTAAATTGTTTTCCCCTTGTGGGACCTTAATTGGCAATAAAAAATTCTTATATTATATTAATTCTTATTATTCTTATATTATATTTTTTGGTATTGAGACATATCGCGTTATTGGTCGCTAGCTTTACTGTAGTGGTCGCTAGCTTGAGTCTGGTGTCTTACCTAGCAGTCGAAAAAATGCTCTCATCTCTTTTCCCGTCACGATAAAACTCTGCTTTCTTGGTGTTGATTGGTTTGAAAATAAAGATAAATTTCTTGTCCCACCTACATGATTTGGGTCTATGCTTTTGGCAAGGTCAAAACGTCTATGCACATTAGTAAATTTGTAGAGTTTTCGTGTCCTTAAAATGTCTGATCTAACATGATAGTGTGCAAACGCGTTTGTAATCTCTAGTGGTGATCTCCTTACAACTTGGACACGATCGTCTGACTTGTGCTTTTTAGAATGAGTTCCCGTTTCATTTTGTGTTTCAGCATAGTCAACCACATCCATAAATTCTTCGGTTTCAGACTGCAATTGTTGACGATATTTAAAACCAGCCGGAAATGGTCTTTGACGTTTCAATTGCGGCTTAGGGAAAAAATGTGCCTTTTCTGGAATGAAGTGCCACAGCAGACTCTTTTATAATGAGCCGGAAGATCGCAATCAGCTGATCAAGCACCTGTTAAATTTGTCGTCTGCAAAAAGTAAATATTCATTTGGTCGTCTTTGACTGTACACACCAATCGAATAAAAACTCAAAGTGGATCACGAAGGAAAGGGTTATTTCCCTTTTAAACATTGTCATCAACTACACAATAATGACACACTTATCAGTCATACTTGTTTATTACCAAACGAGGGCCCACAAGGGGCAAGTTCATAGCGGTGATTTTACAGAATGTAATATATATATATTTGAAATTAAATAATGTTAAAATAACTTTATAGAAAGTTAAATGAAGTTTTGGCATAGTAAAAAATGAAAAATTATGAACTTATTTTATTTTATTATATAGATAGCTGTGAATTACAGAATTTTCCGAGTTAAATAAAAACGATAATTTCACAGTGAAATTATCGTTTTTTATTTCACTCTCGCTATATTTCGCGCCATTTCGTTGTCGGAACTACTTTTCCAACAACGAAATGGCGTGAAATTATCGTTTTTATTTAACTCGGAAAATTCTGTAATTCTACGCTACACACGTAACCCCTATAGTGCAAAATCATTTTATATTAAATTCGATTCGAAACATTTTTGTTTATCTATATAATAGATACTATAACTATAAATTGACGAGTTTTATTATCAAAAATATGTCACTCATGACCAAATAACATTGTAACTCACTCATCTCACGCGCTGCGCGCATTCGTGAGTTACTGCGTTATTTCATTTGGTCATTCGTGACATATATTTGATAATGAAACTCGTCAATTAGTTATAGCATAAATATTCAAAAATATATTAAAAAAGAACCGTATCTAAATATTGATAATGCTCAGTAAAAGAACAAAATCTCACAGAATTACATATTTAAGTGCTCATTTAAGAAATGCTGATGTTTAAAATTTTTGAATAAAGATAATTAAGATTATCAGGATGGAGACGTAATAAGATCTCGCCGTGTAGGCAATCCCAACAGAAGTGACAGAAATGGACACACGAACTTGGTCCGCGTCAGATAATAGTTAGAGTAAAGTACCCCCTAATAAAGCGACGCATACTGAAATGTACTAAACTACTAAAGGAGTCAGGATACCCACAAGTCAGAGTGAACGAAGATTTAACAAAGCGTCGTAATGCTATTGCTTACAAGGCTCGACAACTAAAGAAAGCCAGTTTTGTCGCCAACACCTGGACAATGGATGGTAAAATATTCATTAAAAACAATCAAGATCGTATTACAACTATAAATACCGAACTTGATCTCCAGACTTACGTGTTTCGGAATTGCCCAACAGCCATGCGCTTGGTTTATCCAGACTTTACATCAGTAAAATCGTATGCGGATCGTGCAGCTGCCATACCTGTTACCAACGGTTAATTAAAGATTGTCAGACGAACTATCAAGCTTATAATACAATTAGCTTACTAAACTAGCATAAAATTTTGTTATTATACATGTACATTGTTTTATTTTATCAATTTATATATCTTTTTCTCATCCATCCTAAGTAACTGACCACCTGTCGTACATGTAGCTATATACAAATACCGGGTAGTCTAATCACCGAAATGGACCAAAATGGACAGAAATGGACCAAAATGAACCGAAATGGAGTAATAATGGACCGAAATGGAGACATATTGAACCAAAATGGACCGAAATGGAGATGTTATGAACCAAACTTCATCAAAATAAAGCAGTTATGGATAGAAAAGAACCCATAAACGCCCGAAATTGACAAATAACAGGTCCGATTTGCCATGTCTTAGTTTTTGTCACATTTTATATTCGAAAACAATGAAACTTCAATTGAGAAACTAAACAAAATATCAAACTCGGTACTGAGGGAACAAGTGAAGTTGCTGGGCTCCTTTTTAACAGAGTTGATAAGCACTGAGGACAGGAGGCGGTTAATTTCGTTTGTTTTATAGGTATTGTGTATTTCATTACTGTTTATTTTATTTGTAGCCATTGACCCTCCATCGGGCGTTTTTTAGTGCTAATAAAAATTAGAATTTTTTGAAACATTAATTTATGGCTGAAAATATTTTAAGCTAGAGTGCGAGTGAGAAGATCGCGACAAACAATAAAAAAAAGAAATAAAAGAAAAAAAAAGAAAGACATATGTTTATTTATTTGTGGCTGAAAATCATTTAAGATAAACATGTCTTTCTTCTTTTCTTTCTTTTTTTTATACGCCATTAGCTTTATTTTGATGAAGTTTGGTTCATAACATCTCCATTTCGGTCCATTTTGGTTCATTATGTCTCCATTTCGGTCCATTATTACTCCATTTCGGTTCATTTTGGTCCATTTCGGTCCATTTCTGTGATTAGACTACCCCTACAAATACCAAGTTGTAAACACAACTACTTATAAAGAAGGATACCGGTAGTACTATAAATCCTTGTTATAAACAATAAATCCATTCTGTTTACCATAAAATATTTATATAATAGTTACTGATATGGCGGGCAATATCGGGATATATTCAAATTCAAATTCAAATAGTTTATTGATAGTAAACCATACATTGGCGTGCATCAATATAATTATAATACATTACACAAATATGAATAAGTCAAGGATTTATATAGTACTATATAAATCCCTGGATAAATAAAAGATATGCATAATAATGATATGAAGTATATTAAATTATTCACAGGGATCTGATGTCTAGGGTCAATGGGAAGCACCACCACCGACGGAAAGAACCACGTTCTTCCCATCGATAGTGGTACCCCACCGAACCCAAACGCCGAATTCCTGTGAACTATGTGTTACGTATATTGTTTGCTTCTTTTAAAAATTTGCAAATTTGTTTTGTTTTGAATAGATCCTTAGGGTCAAGAATCTCTCTTATAAGATCATCGTCAGTTCTAGTACTTTGGAACAATGTATTGTACCTATTTCTGATATTCTGGTATTTAGGGCAATGTAATATAAAATGTTTTTCATCTTCAACCGATGAGGGACAAAATTTACAAAGACGTTGCTCGCGAGGAGTGTTATTGTAACGACCTGTTTCTATATTAAGACTATGTGCACTTATTCTTATTTTTGTAAGGAAAGATCTGTGTTCTTTTGAAAGGGGAAATTCCAAATAGTTTTGTAATTTAAA
>MJUT01052729.1:151511-176023 GCA_002080005.1 Gigantidas platifrons | reverse complement strand
TTTTCCACAAGCTCCTTGGCACCTGCAATATTTTTCTTACTTGGACCAAGTACTGTTATATTAAAGTCTTTGTTTTTGTAAATTTTTGCAGGTATTAGTCCATTTCCATGAGAATCTATCACAAGTTCAATTTCATGTGATTTTGGTGGTGCCTGTTGATGTTCATCTTCATCTAGGGCTGAGAATCTATTAAATGTTGACACATTGATACTGGTTTTGTTAATGGGACCATTAAATTCCATTAATTTGGGTTCGTTCTCGTTTGATTTTTTATCATCTTGAACCTTTTCTTTCAAAGTCCTGACGTCTTTCTGTTTGTTTTTTCAATGGATTTCGTAAGTTCACCTTTTAAATGTGAGATTTCAGATTTTAGTTCTTCATTTTCTTGAATTAGGAGTTTCTTTTCTACAACAAGATTTTGAATTTGTTTTTCATTCTCCTTAGACAACTGTACTTTTTCTAGTTTCTTTTCAAGATTTTCTATTTTATTGAGTAAATTATTTTCTTCAAGTTCAGGATTATTACACTTGCACTTGGTGGTATCCTGAAAGGTCTCCAACTTGGACAGGATTTCAGAAAGACTCATGAGTATTTTGCTTTGGTCAGAGTTTTCATGTGCTGCACTTGCCATGCTTGTGGAATTTGTAATTGTTTTAACTTGGAATTGAAGGTCTTCTATATCCTTTTTTTGTTCTTCCACTGTAATTTCTAATTTCCTCTGAACTTCGCAAACATTACTTTCAATTGACTGAATAGAGTTTTGTATTGTTTCAATTTGTTGATGATTTGGTGGCATTAATCTAGCACCAGTCACAATGCGAGGGGTTGAAACAATTTTAACATTAGTTTGGCTGGGTTGTTCAAGACTGGAGAAAAAATCCTCATAATTTGTTACGTTTTGTGAAATGTCAAGTGGATGCATTGTTTGATCTTCGTCCTTTTTGTCTTGGGCATCAACGATTGATTTTAGGTATTAAAATTCTTCGTTTGCCCAGGTTAGATAATGAACCCCTTGGGCTGTTAGATAATGTGTTGCTAAATATATGTTAATAGTCAGGTATTTTGACGACTTTTTTTCATCAAAAAGTTGGATGAAAATTTCATCTATTTTACTGTCACTATCTTTTCTAAGTTTGTCTTTCCAGTCACAATGGAATTGATTTAATGAGCCCATCTGGTTGTGATATCGATAGGTCAATGTGTTGATCCAAAATATAAGTCTTTCTTTGTTTTTGATTTTGAAACCAATCATTCGTGCGCCAGGTTCATAGAGAGATTTGTCAATTTTCTCAATCTGGGCAAATTCACCGTTACCAGTTGGTGATCGTGGAGTGGACGGAATATCATATTTATCAAGTGAATCTTCAATTTCCCAATGAGGGGAAGTAAATAAGTCTTTGATAGACGTTTTTGCCAATGTAAGGAATGGAGACGTCATGACTGCCGAACACGTGGTGATATTTTAAGCTGTTAAATACAGTTTATAAAATAACGAGGAGTGATGGGTGGTGGGTAAATAGATCTATATCAATGTTTTATGGGTTCAGTCTACATCATAATTTACCAACAGCATCTATGGATAAGTGATTTTAACATTTTTTTTATCTTTCGATTTTGTTTACGTTCATATTGCCGGAACCGGATATATAGACTGCCGAAGGGTCGTGGTACGGACCAGTGGAAATGATATTACCTGAGCCGGAGGCGAAGGCAATTTCATTTCCACTGGTCCTTACCACGACCCAAGGGCAGTCTGGATATCCTGATATTGCCCTCCATATCAGTAACTATTGTGTTTATTGCATTGAAGAACAGGATTATGATACACACAAAATAATTGCTTTAGATAGTGGGAAGGAAATAAGGGTTGTTTTTTTGTGATATCAGTAAGGCGTTTGACAGAGTATGGCACAAAGGATTACTTTTCAAATTAAAACAATCTGGCATTTCAGGAAATTTATTAAATTGGTTCGAAAATTATTTAAGTGGGAGGTATCAGAGAATGGTTATAAATGGTTCAAATTCTGACTGGTTATCGATCAACGCCGGGATTCCCCAAGGGTCCATACTTCGATCCTCTTTTATTCATAATTTTTATTAATGATATTGTTCAATATATTGACGCTCAAATAAAACTTTTCGCAGATGATACTAGTTTATATCTTGTTGTAGATGACCCTATAGAAACTGCGGAGACTTTAAATGGCGACTTAGACAAAATTCATATCTGGTTTGAAAAATTGCTTGTAAAATTTAACCCACAAAAAACTGAAACTACGATTTTGTCTAAGAAAAATAATAAGCCAAACCATCCCCCTTTAAAAATGAATAATTTAGAACTCCAAAAAGTAGATAATCACAAACATTTGGGAGTAATCTTTTCAAACAATGGATTTTGGCACGATCATGTTGATTACATAGTTAAAAAATCATATACTCGCTTAAAATATGCTAAGGAAAGTGCGAATGACTCCTGATCGTTTTAGTCTTGAAAAAATCTACATGTCATTTATCCGTCCGATCTTGGAATATGCTGACGTTATTTGGGATTCTCAAAATCAAAGTTTAATAAATAAATTAGAAAACGTTCAGCTTGACGCTGCAAGAATGGTAACGGGAGGGACTAAATTAACCGGACTTAATAGATTATATGAAGAAACTAAGTGGGAAAAACTATCAGATAGAAGACAAAACCATAAACTAATTTTATTTCACAAAATAAAAAATAATAGAACTCCCCAATATTTGTTAGATTTCATACCGAATTTTCGTAGGACATAACCACAATACTAGACAAATTAACAACATGTTGGAAATTAATACTCGAACAAATCAATACGCCGACTATTTCTTGCCGTCAACTATAAAACTTTGGAACAATCTGCCACTCACTCTCCGAAAAACCGAATCTCTATCTATAAATTAGTCTATATTTAAAAAAAAAAAAAATTCAAAATGCCAAAGTACCTACTTACTACTACGTAGGCTCACGAATTGGACAAATATTACATGCACGTCTTCGTATGAACAGCAGCTCCCTAAACGAACACCTTTTCTTACGAAATTTAGTTGACTCTCCTAATTGTCTATGTAGGGGGATGGAAACAACTTATATATATTCTACACTGTCCTAGATTTGCTGACATTAGGCAGGAATTGATATTATCCATCTCAAACATTCCTGTAAATATTACCATAAACTTACTCCTTTTTGGAACAAATGAATTGACGGACGAACAGAATACGTCAATGAAACGAAGAACTGCATTTGTGACAGCAGTATTATCTTCAATGGAATAGTCAGGTGAACCATTTAATAAAATATCAACAGTTAGATTGACAATAAACTTTTTTAATCTCTAAATAACTGAGAAGACCTATCGAAAGCCTCCAACAACAACATACAAACTGACATTATAATAATGGATTTTGCGAAGACTTTCGATAAAGTTTCACACCGCCATCTACTATACAAAATCAGTTACTATGGAATAAATTGCAATGCTTTAAACTGGGTAAAAGACTTCTTGACCAACAGAACACAAAATGTAGTCCTTGAGGGGGAAACATCAAATAATATTCCTGTAACATCTGGAGTCCCTCAAGGCACTGTACTTGGTCATATACTGTTTCTAATTTACATTAACAATTTGGCAGAATACATGAAACATAGTAAATTAAGATTATTTGCGGATGATAGCATAATTTATAAAGAAATAAAAACACCTGATGATTGCAAAAAATTACAGGAAGATCTGGATTCGGCTGGCAGGTGGGAGCAGGAGTGGCTCATGCATTTCCACCCTGACAAATGTAATATCCTCAGTGTCACGCAAAAACAAAAACCAATAGAAACTACATATAAACTTCATGGCCACTCTCTTGAAAAAGTTGATTCCATAAAATATTTAGGCGTAACACTCCAATCAAACCTAAAATGGGATAAACACATTAACAACATGACTGCAAAAGCAAATCAATCTTTAGGCTTCCTGAGAAGAAATCTTAAAATCTCATCTGAAAAAGTAAAATCGCATGCATATAAAGCTTTAGTCCGACCAAAATTAGAATACTGTTCAACCAGTGGGATCCATATCAAAAACAACAAATAACACAAATTGAAAAAGTTCAGAGAAGAGCCGCCCGCTTCACTTGCAACCGTTTCCACAATACAAGTTCAGTTTCTGATATGTTTACACATTTAAATTGGTATCCTTTACAAGTCAGGCGGTTAAAATACAGATTAGTATTCTTTCACAAAATCATACATCAAATCGTAGCAGTACCAACATCAAACTTACTTATTCTGGCAGACAGTAGAACAAGGCACAGCAATCCATTTTCATATAAACACATTCAGACCTCAAAAGACTGCTATAAATACTCGTTCTTCCCACATACAATAACACAATGGAATAAATTACCAATACAGGCTACTTCAGTTAATACAGTAGAGGGATTCAAGGCCCTGGTCACTGAACCAGCCCTTATCCCCATTTTCTTCCCATAGATCATAGTTATCAAATGTAAATAATTTTAACCTGTAAAATATATCTGATCATCAACTTTTGGTTATCATGTTCATGTTATCATAATTCATTATTGTAAATTCAAAATTGTACATATTATAGACGCTAGGCGTATGATCTTCAGAGTATGAAGGAACGTTAGAAACTGAAAAGAAGAAAAGAAGAAGAGAACGGTGTCTCAAATAGAGGAAACAGACATAAAAATAATGAAAGCTGTCCTCCACAGCATCACCACATGCACACTGGAGACTGTCGGACAAATGCGACATAAACAGATGATGATTACGAAGTTGGCAGTAAATAATATTAGTCCTACGGTGACCAATACAAAAATAAGAGGGTGGTTTGACAATGTCTTCGTTCAATTTTTTCATCTAATACCATAAGATCTCTAAGATCGGTCTTGCAGCGCCGGCCCCACATCGTGTCTGTGTACATCTCCAAAAATAATTGAATTAGTATTCTTGAATGCTATGTCAACAATAATTCCATCTTTGCCTTTGTTCGTAGTACTTATATCATTCCACCTGCATTTTTAACGAACGACCAAACAGACAACCGAGTGAATATTTCTTTATTTATTTACAAATTTTTGTGAGTAGTTTTTAGCTTAAACATTCATTGGAGGTTTTCATTGACGTTGAACTAATACTTACCGGATAAATCTGGATTAGAACGGTCATAATCGGATAGTGTTCACGAAACGTTATACAAATATTATTTATTTATTTATTTATTTATTTATTTATTTTAACACTTGACCATATTTTTTTCCAGTTTACCTGTAATTGCTACTGTCGCTATTTTGATATATACTATGTATTTAGATATGTCGCTATTTTGATCTATGGGTATATAATGTCGCTATTTCGATATGTGGCTATTTCGATATAGCCTATTAATTATCAATTACTCAGAGATACATTATTGTTTTTTCCCTTTTTTACATTTAGATATACAAATTATAATATACTAAAAAAATGTAAAATCATATTTAAAAAATAATTGTATTCATTACTTTATCAAAATTAAATAAATATGCTAAATCAAGGATTTATATTGTAGGATCCTACTATATAAATCCTTGGCTAAATTTATATTAAAATTAAATACATATAATAGTCTAATTTATTTCAATATTCATTCTGATGATTTTTTTTTAATTTCAATATTCTAAAATAAAAACCTTATTTTGTTTAATGATTTTATTTATTGAAATTTATTTTACATACTCTGCATACATAGTATATATTTAATTTTAAGAAAGTTGATATTCAGGTAACATACCCTTAATCGTGACCCTTACTGAACCTCAATTTAATACTCCCCGAATATTATAATTACTAAAATAATATGTACCATAATTATGTGATTTTAAGCAAGTTGAACATATAAAATTCAATATAGCGATGAAATTCGACACACCCACACCTTTGTCGTGAACAAACACCCATTACGATATAATATCAATGGGAACTAATATGCATGGCTGCACTCTGCTAACCACACCTTATTTAAGCACTATTTTAGGGGTTCTCAAAAGGATAATCAATATTTGACTCTTAAAAAGAAGAAATATTTATGTTCAAATCACACAGTATGTACAAACCTTTAAAAAAAATGATCCTGCATATGCGTTATTCTTTGTTTTTAATTATCTTATCATGCAATTGAAAAACAAGCTGAATATTTCCTTTTGTTAGTTTGTACAGGCGACATATCATCTGTATCACAGGCACTCGTTTCATATATTTGTTTACTATCTACGTCTATCTTTATGTATAGACGTAGATAGTTTGTTCACCCACGATAGCTCCATATATACCTATATGAATTCACGGGGGGTGGGGTGGGGTGGGGGGGGGNGGGGGAGGGGGGTGGCTTCTGGTAATTTGGGGTACAGGGGTGTAGCTGGGAATTGGAAAACACACCCCAGTCATATATTGACACATTAAACAAATCCTACCCATTCATATATATATTCCTTACCTAAAATGTCGACCCATTCACATATTTTATTATTAATTGTTTGTACACACATGGTCCATGGCCAGATAAGAGACATCCTGTAATATATTAATTTGACACTCGATTATTCAATTATCGGAGGATATTTAATGTATTAAAGATAAGACCCATTCATATATTATTTGCTTACCAATTACCGGGTCCGTAGAAATACCGCAAAGGACCTCCTTAGTACACTAAGAAAAAAGAGCCATAAAAATGCACTAAGGACACGATAGACAGGTCAAATGACAACAAAGAACATTGCAAATGAAAGTAAATGTTTTTAAATACTTAATTCCAGATTTTTAAATACATATTTGTACCGAAGTTATTTAATAATTTAATGACACGTGCCAGTAATTCGTTTAACTTGTGTAACGTGTGCGTATTCGAGTGGAACCAATAAACATGAAATGTGGGGTTTCACCAGTGACTGTGTGTCTACTGCCAGATCATAAAGAATAATATTTAAATAATAATAATAATAATATTTAAAAATAAAAAACAGTTTTCAAATTATATATCTTTATTGTATTGACTTTTGAATCATTGATAACTGTAACAAATACACTTATTTACATGAATATTAGAAATTAATGTTTAAAATCTCGGCTTGGTTTTGGCAGCAACAGTTTTCGGGCGGTGCTTCTGACCAGGTTTTTTTGCAAGTTTACCCACAGCGGGTATGACTAGTGTGCCGTCGGAAGAAATCACTTTGTGAACGGATAAATGTCTGTCTGCCAGAAGTCTGTTAAAAAGTTGACCTTTTTCGTCGGATGTCTTAGAGCTGTACAAGTAGTACTGCATATAGTGACGCTTGATATGTTCGTGAAGCTCAAAGTTGCCCATACCATACAGCGCTCTTTGGAAGTCTGCGAAGTGAACTTTTACTATACCATGAATAGTGTTTATTAGCTCTGGAAGATGTTGAGGTTTCCAGTCAGTTGCCAGCTTGAACCGATGATTCATGCTTTCACAATTGTTGTTTGTCCATAACCTTAGTCGGGAGTTATTCCTACTTGGTCTATTGACGTGTTGTAGAAGTCTATTTTTTAAATGTTTGTTGTAGTAGTCAGAAAAGACTGGATGAGTGTTACATAGATTATCTGACTTCATGTTCAAATCGACGGTGTCATTTGCAGAAACTAAACCATCATTCCAAAAATGTCTTCTATTAGTCATTGCGTTCATCTTTTGTCATCGGCAGTTTGTTTTTCGAATGATCAATCACATTTTCTCACTTTTGAGATAGAGCACTTCCTGTTTTTGCCGGTGTGAGATTTCCTTTTCTTCCGTTTTTATGCGTTTTCTATGTAAGACAAGCCATAAAGACAGCTGCGCGTGACCTTGTCTTACAAATGTACATGGATGAATTGACCAATCAGATTGTTTCAATGACGCATTACAAGAAAGTAGTGTACTTTATAATGTATATCGATAGTGTCAGATTGAAAGCCATATTTACAACAATACACAAAAATAATTAAAATGCCTAACTTGCAAACATCTTTTAGTTAAATTTTATCAAAATTGAAGCGTACACCAAACCTAATGACGTGTGATCTTTACGTTTTAAGCTGGAAGTCTTCATATGACGTCATGTTGTTAATGTGCCAACGTCGTCAACAACATTTCGCGGAATTTTAATTTGTGTGATTTTTAGACCAGGAATATGCAAGAATATATTTTTTATGTTCAGTATTGCATTGAAGAATTATAAGGATTAAACGGTTCTTTTCAGGAGTTCATGCATGTGTACACGGTGCCGACGCACTCACAAACTTTACATAAACATATCACAATTATGCAAATTTCTCTCCTAGCACGTGGTGATCTAGCTATAGTTTCGGGGCCGAAATGTAAACATTGTAAAAAACGGAAGAAATAGGTTCTTACACTCGTCTCTATTGAAGACACTCGTGTGAGAAATTCTACGTCTTTTCACTCGTTCCGCTACGCTCCACTCGTGAAAAGACGGAATTTCTCACACTCGTGGAAGAAATCCCAGATCTTCAATAGAGACTCGTGTAAGAACCTATTAGTCTTGTACCCCCGACTTTTCCCGGTAAAATCTTTACTTCGCTTCAGCAATTTCAATCAAGATTTGAATTACTTTCATTTAACCACGATTCTATTACATAAGTATTTTTAAATTAATGTATGTATACTATTCTGCTAGCTAATAATTTAACTATCGTGCACCTTTCATGTTTCACGGTGTATGCACAATGTTTGTTTACTTTGAGTAAATAATAGAGTGCTCTCCCTTGTTAGTAACTAACGTTACATCCCTGTGACCAAATTCAAATATTTTTTCACAGCCACAGGTGTGGTGTTGAGTTACATTTATCATATATTTATTAAATACATTGTATTTTATTATGAAATACATTTAAAATACTGCCAAAACACAGATGCATATGAATAAATTAAATATTTACTTCAGCAATGGAAACAAAATTTGCGGGAAAACGCTCGATCGGGAATGTAAACAAAACAAATTAGGTAGCAGCTGATAAAAGTGAGAAATAAAATCAAACACCGGCAAAAAGTGCAAGACAGGGAAATCTCCGACACCCTCGGGTGTCGGAGAGTTCCCTGTCTTCCACTCTTGCACTTGTCGGTGTTAGATTCTATATGTATTTTATGTGCTTTGTGCAAAGTAACCTCGAAGAATTCGGGAAAACACTATCGAGGACTTTTGTAAGCCCGCCCTCGTCGTCGCTACCAAACCGGATATCACAGGTCTTTATATCAACATTTATGCGAGCTTTAACATGTGAGAAAAATGTGTGGTATGTGCAATAATTAGCATCCCAGTGAAAGAAGACTGGACCTATAAAACAAATAAGGCAACAACATCTTACTCAGTTACTGGCTAAGATTTCGTAAAGTTCAAATTCAGTTTTCAGCATTTATTTTGAACGTTGTATTCGTTTAAGCCAGGTATATATTTCTCGACAAAAACGAAACAATCTTACCAACTGATATTTGATATATTAATAAACTTTGAAGCTTAAAATGTGTAAAAAAAAAAACGGGGATGAGACCAATCTATAAAAAGAAGAATGCGGAAGAAGAGTGCTTTTCTTTCAGATTTTGTTCTCTTATATATCTCGTTCCGAACTTGTTTTATTTGTAAAATGTCTAGAATATTTTCTGCTTGTAATTTGTCATTTTTCTGTGTAATTGCGGAAACGAGACAAATAAGGGAACAAAATCTTACTGGCTAAGATTTCGTAAAATTCAAATTCAGTTTTCAGCATTTATTTTGAACGTTGTATTCGTTTAAGGTATATATTTCTCGGCAAAAACGAAACAATGTTCTAATAAATCTTACTAACTGATATTTGAGTTATAATTAATTCAAAAATGCTTAATTTTGACGTTGTCTTTAGACCGGAGATACTATATGAAGAAACATGAGATTTCGAACTGAGCATTAAGAGAAAACTTTTGACTTTAATTCAAAATTAATCTATGATTTTAGTCCAATCACAATTTAAACATTTATTTTACCATATAATAATTTGAACAAAAAGAATGTCATGTAATTTGGAAGCAACTTTACAAAGGTCATGTGACATCAATGGACGATAAAAAAAAACAACAACTTTGCACTGAATATAATACACGTGAATGAAAATACAGAAAAAAAACACATAAAAATGAACGAATATTTTCATTGCCGTAGGACAACTTCAAAATAAATCTATGATTTTAGTCTAATCACAATTTAATATAATTATGTGATATTTATCGTCATAAATGGGCGATGTAAACTTTGCACTAAATATAATATACGTGAATTAAAATACAGAAAAAAACCATGAAAACATGAATTAAACTTTCTATTAAAAAATCATATTGCCTTTATTTTTACATTTGGCATCTGTGGCGGATTTGGCTTACTTTTATTATCATTATTATTAATATTTCAGGAATCTTATGGGAAATATTGCAAAAATCTATGGTTTGGTTTTTAAGAAAAAATACAAAATACCTCTTTCCCCCTATATATTCATTATAAATAATTGATTTTTCAGCTTCAGTTATTTTAAAAACGAGCACGGTGACTTCCCATTTTCATTGCATTTTCTTTTCATGCAAACTGCCGGACCAAAGTTTCATCAAGCAAAAAATTAGAAACATCTATGGACTGTAATTTAGAAGCCCTAGCTACCTTGATGCTTTTTCATATAAAAGTGTCTCTTTTCTATCCATTTGACTCTCAGAGACTTGGTTTTGTTAAAATAATTTTGAGTGATCTAGTGGAAATATAATTTATTACCGACATTTTTACAAAAAAGTTATATAGCCACATACACAGAAAATAATGACCGTTCATCTACAAACAAATATTCGAAGTAAAATATTTAAAATTTACCTCTTGCAATCTTTTTAAACTCATCTTGTGTGTGGTGAACCTCAGGGACGCCACATCTTGTTTGAAATTTCTAGTATTTTTTTACTTAAGTGAACGTATATTATAAATGTGCAATATCGATATGAATGATAAATAAAACGATTTAGCGTTTAAATAATATCTGAAATTTTTAATCAAAAATCTTTGCAAAAACACACGATCTTTTTAACTTTACCTGCGAAATATATTTTTTTTCACATTTGTTTTTATTATAATTCATCGTAAAAAACTATATGTTTTAAAGATCAACATCAAAAACCATGTGTCCAAGCTCATACACAATTATTTATTATATAATTAGCTCACATCTAATTCTCATTGTTTACCTGTTCGACGTTGATTGACAATCAACATATATTAATCACCACTTGATTATCTTTGTAGTAGGCGCGTGCCGACAAAAATGCAAATATCGTCGTTAATTTTAAATTTTTTATTATAAAAATTTATCAAATAAGATTTTTTTAACTGACAATTCATTTGCAACCTTCTTTGTGCACATAGGACGTCTCTATTATGTCCTTAGTGCACTTTTATTGTTCTTAGTGCACTAAGGAGGTCCTTTGCGGTATTTCTACACACCGCCAATTACCACCCATTGACATATATATCTATCCTAATGCAAATTTTCCATCCCAGTTATATATTTGACAGCTCAAAAAACCGAACCAATCCAGCGGCACGTCTGTATATACAAGTATATAGGAAATGACCCCCCTGTGTATGAATTATACTTAGTAATTATCCGCGGACCGTTTTTTCAGTGAGGATAGCACTATAAAAATCGAACTAGAGTGTTGGTCTAGTACTTGTCATCATCATCTCATTGAAAATTACCTTGTTCTCGCCATGATTATAGCTGAACAATTGCTTCAAACAACAAAATGTGGCTTCTTGGGGTTCTTATGATTTTTCCATGTTTTATATTTGAATGTTTTCCCATATAATACCTCTACATCAATTTCCTTTGATGTTGTGACATTGTACACATTAATGATCGGCCCCTTCACAACGCCTTGCTGTCAATCAAAATCTCGATAACACGCCAAAGGCCGAATTACCATCCAATGTTTTAATCAAATAATCCGAGTTGTAATATAGTTCTTTAAGTAATATTACATATGTTTGGCAAATTATGAATAATATCCAATCCAATAGTTCTTAAATGATAAACATTAAATTATATAAAGTTATATATTGTAAATAAAGAAGAAAAACAGAATTTAAGAAAGGACAAGTATGGCGTTTTAATTTATTAAGGCAGAAATTATTGGAAGGAAGCCACATCGCAGGGGCACCTTGTATTCTTTGTTGACTGCCCATTTTTATTTTATTTTAAAATTGTGTATTGCCCACTTTGGGACTCAGAATAAAAAGCAAATGACTTCAGTAAATGTGAAGAAAGGTAACCAGGAGTATGTTGTCCCTGCAGGTTCAACACAGGTGAGCAAAATGTTGTTTTTAATCCAATTTCAAATACAAAATGTCTGCGAAAAAACATCGCGGTAGCCATTATGATGCACACCCCTAATATGTGACCCCGCCTCGTTTCAGGAAACACAGCCGTCCCCCTTGGCCCTCCTAGCTGCTACTTGTAGTAAGATTGGAGCACCCCCACATAATGCAGACGAACAACAGGGACAAAATGGTGCAACACAACAAGTACGAGTTGTTGGTGCTAACGGTAATGGGAGTGGCGAAGTTGTTGTCCCCGGCTGGGTGCAACTTCCGACTGGAGCTGTGGTCGATTCTAGTGGTAAACAAACATTCGGAATTCCCTTCCCATCGTTAGGTGGAAGCCAAATTATTCAACAACCGGCCACCAATTCATCATCACAACCACAGATTATTGCTACAGCTGGACCTGGGGGGAACTTGACTTACAATGTTGTTCAACCATTCCAAACTATCAATGTTGACGGCCAAGAAGCAATTCTTCTGCCATCTTCGATGGCAACAGGAAATAATGGTCAAATTATCACTGGAAATCAGCAACAACAACAACAAACATTCTTTACCACCCCAGTTGGACAAATTGTAAGAGCCCCAGTACAAGGAATAACAGCTGGAAATGCTGTCATCCCAAATCTTGGAACTGTTGTAAACTTGGGAGGGAACATGGTGAATTTAGGCAATGTGCAAAATATGCAAGCAGTGCGACCAAATATATTGCAGACACTTCCAGTTCAACCGCAAAGCCAAGTTCAGGTTGGTAATCAGCCACAGTTTATACAGATACCAATGTCGACTGCAAATGGACAAACTGTCATGCAGACAGTTCAAATACCAGTTCAAGGTATTCCAGTTTCCGCTCTTCTCCAGCAACAAGGACAAATTACATCAAATTCAGAAGGAACCCTTACCACAACAGCCGGGCAAACACAGACAACTGTTTCATCGTCTACATCACAAGGACAACCAATACAACTTCAACCACAATATATTGAAATACAAGCTAATCCAAATATATCGACGCCATTAAAAAACGAGGATAATGGCAACATGACAACACAACAACCACCGACTGTAATCAATACACAACAAAATAACCAGCAACAAGTTTTACAACCTGTGCAGCAAAATGCTGGTCAAACAATTTTATCATCGGGCCAAAATATGACACCTAATATTCTGTCACAGTTGCCAACTCTTGTGTTAAACACTGCAACTGGGCAACTTATACCAGTTTCTAATTCAAATGGACAGAGTTTCTTTCTGGGATCATCAGCACAAACTAATGGGACTTCAACGGCTAGTATTTCAGTGCCATCTTCACAACAAACCAGTGCTCAGAATATAATTACACCTCAACAATTTGCAACAATTCAGATGCAAAATCAAGGGGTCAGTGGAGTTCAAATTGCAGGTCAGAATCAAGTAATTCCCCAAAATCCGTGGCTGTCTGCTTTAAATGTTGCAAATATTCGCCCACAAGGCATTCAAACAATCCAAGTACCAAACCTTCAAGCCTTACAGAACATGCAAAACTTGCAATCAGTCCAAAATAACAGTATCCAAGGGTTTCAGTTGACTCCCCAAGGACAATTAATTGCAACTGGTGCCAATTTTCCTCAAAATCTAGGAGGTGTTACTTTGACACCACAAGGAACATTAACAGTGGCAGGATCATCACAGGGTAGCCAACAACAAAGTCCACAAACATTCCCTGCAACAGTTACAAATATCAACATTCAGCAACCAGTATCTGGAAATCAGAATTTGAACACAGCACAATTATTAGGTAAGAAACCATAGATTGACACTGAATTTGAGTAATTGGGCAGAAAGATGTCCGTATTATAAAATAGGGGTCAGACCTATAGTCCGACAGTCTGATAGTCCGACAGACTAAGTACATTTAATAGCTATTCTATGAAAACAAAATATATGTTCTTTATGAGAAATGTTCGCTTAGTCAAGTTTTGTGTGTGAAAGCAAGATCCATCGTCAAACTGGCGTTGCAAGATTCTTATTGTGGTTTCTGATGCATATATTAAAATCTGGTGTTGAGATTCTTGCATGGTTTACTGAAGCATACAAGTACATTAAAAATATGTTCATTAAATTAATTTACCAAGACATTTACTTTAGAGAATTAAAGAAAACAGGTCTAGATCCGGAATACGTAGCCTTTGCCTTTTGGTTCTGGTTGGCTCACCTAACCAAGACAGTCCAGAACAAATCGCAATGGTGGAGTAATAGTTAGCGAGTGCGGTAGATCGTGGGTTCGAACCCCGGTCTTGTCAAACCAGAGACTATAACATTTTTATTTGTTGCTTCTCCGCTAAGCACGCAGCATTAAAGAGTAAGAGCAAAGACGGGTTGGCTTGGAATAAGAATAATGTGTCCTAATGGAGCGACATGTCTATCCGCGACTGTTGCTTCATTGAGTTACAAAGCGGACCTCATCATCATCTCATTGGAAATTTACTACTTGTTCTCCCCATGATATATAGCAGAAACATTGCTGAATTGGCGACAAACAACCAGCACTCTCAGTCCGGAACAAATTGCCTCCTACGTCGGCTCTGTCGGAAAAATAATAATTTAAAGGCGAAGAAGATGAACAAATTTAATTTGATCCAATATACCCCCTCGAAAATCGTATCATGGTAGTCACTTTGAGTTTATCATTGAATTAAAGCAGTTTTCTATTCTTCATTTAAGTGAATGAAAAAATTCTGTCATACATAACAAGCACAAATTCAAACAAATATTTAACAAAATGTGTCGAACTAAAGCTTTAGATCTTTAGATGTATTCCTGCAAATTTTTATTTTGTTGCTGTTCATACTTGAACGGTGAAAGTGAAAAACACATCTCTGTCGAACTATCAGGCTGTCGTAATATCGGACTGTCCGGGCTGTCAGATTATAGCTACGCTCCCATAAAATATAGCATATAAATGCACGCATCAGTAGTTTAGTGTCTACTTGTTCCAATTATTAAACCACATTGGTTGTGTAATGGTTAGTGTGCTCACTTTGAGTGCAGTAGATCGTAGTTACTGTTAGAGCACCAGTCGGGTCAAATCAAAGACTATAGAATTCTGTCACAAGTCACTGACAAACTTTATCACATTATGTTGTACACCTCCCCCTGATCGAGATTCAAACTCGCAACATCAGTGGTGATAGGCACTGATTGTATAGGTAGTTGTAAATCCAACTACCATACGATCACTGCCACGACAACCCCTGTATTTTATTGATGGGTTTGTATGTTAAATTTTAATTCATACTGTAAATTCAATACATTATTATTTGAAAACATTTCTGATGGGAAGAATGATGGACGAACAGACTAATTTGGTGACAACAATATAGTGACCGCTTTCTTGTGCAAGTAAGAATCAAATTCAACTTTTCAGAATTTATTTTCATATTCGATCTCGTTTTTGGTTTTTATTGTTCTGGACAAAAATCGAGACAAAATACGGAAATAAAATCTTGCAACCTGACATTTGATTATTTTTTTTTACATTATTGCTCAGACAACTGTTTTACAGGCTCGTACTGAATTAAGAATGACTAATACATGCAACTTGTTTCAATATACTGGATGTTCATAATTTGCAAAACAAAAAATATGATAAACTAGTATGCAGAATCAAAATAATTAGGTAGATTAATAAAAAATTGGAGACACATCAGTTTGATACCAAAAAAAATCTATTAGTATATGACTCAAAACAGAAAAGATCTTAAAGTGTCAGTAATTATTTGACCCATATGAAGTTAATTAGCAAAGCTGTTTGGCCATGTTCTCAACAACAACATAAAATATATATACATGTCAATAGTCAAGGTAGACAGAAATAAATATTTTACTTTAAAGAGATGTCCTTTGGGTAATCATGAATATGATATGCTAAATTGATGCTTTGCTCGTAGTCTACTGTCAGTCTCAAAAGAAAACAGGAAAATTTGTTTCTGGATGATCAAATTTCAGAATTGACGCCATTAATTCAAGCACATGAAGCTTAAGTCTTGGAACAACATAAAGCAGCAACAAAAGTTGTAGAACGACTTGAGATTAAAAAATATGAGGGTGCAAGATATGTTCATATATAGAAGATACATGAAAGACTATAAAGAATGAATATATTTAAATAAAATTATCTTCATAATTTCTGTTTTTTCTTTTGGTCTAGTAAATTTGAGTTGGGGCTAGTAAATTTACAGATTTGCTAGTCCAAAGGACTAGTAGGTAAACAATTTGAAGGCAAGGACTGATAACCTACCACAACAATAAGAATTATTAACTTATAGTATATATTTTTCATTTGCTATATTTTTAACTGATTACAAGAAAATTTTTAAAATAGCCGGTGGAGTGAAACAGTTAACTGTTCCCCTACTTCCGGATCCGAACTGTTCCATGCCCGAGAACATTGCGCAGTGCGTCATTCCTGTCAAATGCTGTATTTCTTTCAAAACAATGTTGTGCCCCAATTTTTTAATGGTATGGTAATGGTATGCTGACATTATCATCTTCAGTGGATTTGTGGTTATGTGCATGTATATAAGATAATAAAACAGTTATTTCATGCCTGTTCAGGGAACAGTCAAAACTATTGTCCCTCGGTGCTGGAGATGACTTGGGAACTGTTGCCTTCGGCCTCAGGCAACAGTTCTCAAGTCATTTCCAGCACCTCGGGTCAATAGTTTTGACTGTTCCCTGAACAGGCATGAAATAACTGTATATTGTTCCACCATCTATAGCCTCAAACAGTAAATGGTTAACAATATAACCAAAGAAATTAAAAAAAAATCCATTGAAATTCCTGTCAAAACAAGAATTTCGGTTTATTTATGGATTACACATTTTACTTCAAATTTCAAATTATTTTCAGTAAATATTTTTCATAGGTCAACAGACAACCATACAACAAGATCCTAATGACCCAACAAAATGGCAAATTGTTCCTGCAACACAAGCTAGCCAAGTCACCTCACTTAGTCCGCAGTTTAAAGGAGAACCAATGGACAGTGGCACACCAGGACGAAGGTTGAGAAGAGTGGCTTGTACTTGTCCAAACTGTAAAGATAATGAAGGAAGGTAAAAGAAAACACTGCTTTTAATTTTGATTTTCAGAAGGCCAACATATTTTGACGTATAGCAGGGCTGAACCTACTGGGATTTAATTATCTATTGCTGTGTTATTAAGTGAAAATGAACTCAAATGTGAACTGCAGCTAAATGGCAATTTTTCTTTCAACCGAGTTATACTGATTTCCATAATCAGTATAACACGGTTGAAAGAAAAATTAAGCATATTTTGATATAGAGTACATTTAAATTTTCTCCTGGAACCACTGAACCAAAATAAACAAAATTTGGCCTACATGTCCTTGGGTAATCCATGCAAGATGGCAGCCATTACTAAAAATATAATTTCTTTAATTATCTATTGCTGATTTACCGGTATTATAAAGTCAAATGAACTCAAATTTTAACTGTATCTACATGGCAATGAATAGTTTGACTTACATTCCAACCGTATCGGTGGCGTAATGGTTAGCGTGCTCGCCTCGAGTGCGGTAGATCGTGGGTTCGAACCCTGATTGGGTCAAACCTAAGACTATAAAATTGGTATATGTTGCTTCTCCGCTAAGCACGCAACATTAAGGAGAAAGAGCAAAGGCTGGTTGGCTCGAAATCAGAATAATGTGTCCAAGTGGAGCGACATGTCTACCCGCGGACTATTGTTTCAGTGAGCTAGCTCTATAAAAATTCAAGTCAGCGTGTTAATCTAGTACAAAGCGGACTTCATCATCATCTCATTGAAAATTATCTTGTTCTCGTCATAATATAGCTGGAAAATTGCTGAATTGGCATTAAACAACAATCACTCGCTCTACATTCCAGATTTTTCTTGCAGTGGATTTAGAGATACCGATTATGCAAATTAGGAAATCTTCTCCAGGGATGATTTCATTATATAATTTAGGGCCGCCAAATAATTGCAAGTACATTAAAATTCCCTATTTCAGTATTATCAATATTTCCGGAAAATGTCCATCAACTACAGGCCAGGGGTGTGGAAATACTGAAATATTCTACTTGTCCCCGGGCAAGTTATCTGAAAAAAGTTACTTGTCCTGGGTTTTTTTTTATAAACATTTGATACTTGCAAACACAGTTGCTAACTAAAAAAAGTAAATTGAACTTGTTTATATTTTCTATTACATCATTGTGTAAAATTTGAAATGGTAGTTTTAATAAAGTTAACACAAACATCCCTGCCTAAGTGATCACTACCCAAATGAAGACCATTTTAAATTTGAATTTCAGATAGGAATGTGCAGTCAGAGAATATCTGGTTGTTTATAGATACATAATTTAAGCTGTGTTGAAATAAATTCTCATATCAATCAAGTTAATTTTGATTAACCTTGGCAATGGCTTTATCCATCAAACCGTTTTAGTTGTGTCTCCATGGGCATCTCCATGGGCATGGGAAGATAAGTATCCATTCTGTCCACGATTTTGCAAAAAAAAAAAAAAACATTAATGATTTCCGGTCAGCAAAGCCAAAATATTTCCTGTAGATATTGCAATATGAGACAATATCAGAATCCAGCAGTAGCCATGAGAAATCGGCTAGCCACACTTTGACTGAACAGTCCATTGCCGCTGTTAGGTGTTTTTCCACAAATTATGTGTCTTTCCGCAAGAGTTTTGCATTTGTTAACTTTCTCATTGTGAACAGAACCTTTCCAGCCTTTTTTTTTATTATTAAATATTTATCCATTGTAACGACTGCAACCCGATTTGTATTATACAATGTATGTTCATAGATGTTAGGCTCTGTTTTTTACGAAAAGCCATGGACAAGCAAGGAAACGTCACATTCGGAACATCAATAAAAACCTGTTACACGATCCCGGTTTTCGTTAAATAAATGCAGTACAATTATCATTGCGATCGGGTCGTAATACTCAACTTAGAACTTGTACAATTCTGGTTATTTTTAGCTGCTTTCGGAACACCACTGACACGATCGTTTCCAATAAAAAAAAAACACAAAACATTTATCTATTACTGTCAATATTTTACGATATCATATCATTTGAGAAATTGTCTTTCCAGAATACTTTAATAAGAAATTATTTTTATTTGTTGATATTTACTTGTCCCCGGACAAGCTAGCCAGGAAAATCTACTTGTCCAGCAGGTTCTATGTATGAGTCGGGCATGGCAATTCCACACCCCTGCAGGCGCTTGTGTAGAGTAAAAAATATGCTTGCTGGACCTATAATACCACAAGGCCGGACTCACTCCTACTACCCCCGTCACTTCAACTGTTATTTCCCCCGTCAAAATGTCCAATGTCGATAGGACGCATATCGCCTACTGATTTGCATAGTGAAATGATTTTTCTTCAAGGAAAACCCGTTTTTGATACCTTCCTACCATCTACACCCCATACTGACAGATAATCTTCTGATTTTGTTGACAAAGGACAACTCGTGGCTGCAAAAGTAGGTCACATGACATCTTTCGCCTTTCCGTCGTTCTCAGGTTTTATCATTGCCTTACGAAACATATATGAGAAGTTCATGTTTTGGCGCCTTGTAATTTGAGTTTGGAATGTTTCTAGTGTTTATTATTTATATATGATAAAACCCGAGAACAAACGTCAAAGAAAGAATCCGCCAAAATTTTTCTACGAAATTTCAAAGTCAAATTGAAAACTAGGCGAGTGGGAGCCTCTAGTTGGGTTAAATATTACATGTACATGAAAAACTTATTTTTCAGAACAGGAGAAAATAAGAAGAAACAGCACATATGTCATATTCCAGGATGTAATAAAGTTTATGGAAAAACGTCGCATCTGAGGGCACATTTACGGTAAATAAACCACCTCACTTCGAGTGGAAATTAATCATGCTTGTACAATGTACATTTGTACACATGTAGGTTTTATATGTTGTTTGGTATTTACAAACATGTAAATGAATTTAACCATGTTAATGGTACATTTTGTACAACTTATTTTTATACAAAAAATATTTGCCGTCATATTATGATATGGCACTGTCGTCCATCTGTAGACACAGTGGTGTCTTTAGTTCTAGACAGATTTTTCTGAATTTTTAACACACTAAACCTTGCCACCGAATAAAGGTTGATATTTATGGTGTGTATTGTAGCCCTAATCTGTTTCAAAATAAGAGGTTACAAGATGCAACTTATCCCATTACTTGACATACGTTTTCTATCAACTTTTCACATTTTGATGTTCTTCTGAAGAGCCACTGGACCAAATCAGACCAAACTTAGATGTGATACAAAGTATGATCCTTTTCCAAAATTGTGTGGTCCAAGAAGGCTGCCATGACTTCTGATTGTTTGAAAAATTGGAAATCTTTGGAAAATGTTCTGTATAACAACTGGATGGAATGAAGCTAAATTTGTGGTCCCCCTTCAAGATTGTGTTTGTTGACCCCCTCCATTTTCCAAGAAGGCCATTACGGCTGATTATGCAACTTTTGGTTTTCCAGTATTGTCTTAAGTTTCTAACATTATATTTATTTAATATTTTGAAATTACATTTACAGGGTTCGTATTAGAGGGCGATTCGGTGAAGATGTCGCCTTGACTTCACTTTCTCCTTTGTCGAAAGCGAAGTTCAAATCATCTTTTAATTTTGAAGAGTCGCCCATGTAATTTTGCCATGTGTCATTTATGTAAATGTCGATATCGTATCCATTAAGCATTTTGAGAGGGATTTTCTTGAAAAGTAATCCATTTCAGTGTAGAGAAACTTTAATTTCGTTCAATAACAAATAACCACCGGGTTAAAATTGTGATATATCGATCAATCTGTTTACATGAAGACAGGTGTGAATGTTAATACCTCTGCAATTAAAAAATAGACTTTGAACTACAGTAGTTGTTGCAATCGGATTTGAATTATTACAAATAATAATGACAACTTTTACTTGCTTCAGTTTTTTACTGCCAGTGTCAATATACGTTTGTGCTATATATTTTCTAACAGAAAGATCGTTGGCCTTACTGTTCTCGTTTTCGGATTGCCCGTTGGAGTGGACTATTAAAATCTTCATTTCATCTTCTACATCAAAGTGATGATGCAGTCTAAAATATGCTTGGAATAGCATGTAAAATAGTTGTGTATTAAGCTTCACTTAAAAACGCTTAAATTATGAATTTATAACATATTATTTAAAACGTGATACTGACATCAATGTTATTTTTACCAAATCGACAAAATGTGGCGATTTATAGAGGGGACAAGTCCCTATCTGACAACGAAGAAGAGATGACTGAAGAAGAAATTGCTTCATTGAAAAAACTTAACTAATGAAATTTAATTCTTGTTCCATTTCAGATTCTTACAGTTACTCATTAGGTGTCATAAAGTTAATTTTTATATTCCGTTTGCCTTAGTCCATTGATTAACTTAATAATGATGGGGCAGTTCAGATTTAATTTTTATAGTTGAACACATCAACTATAGGTTTTTCTTTCAACTGATTTATTGCAATTAAGCATATTTTGATAAAAGATCACATTTATATCTTCTCTGAAATTGCTAACCCAAATTTAGTTGGGATGTTCCTTATATGACCCCCTTTCGAAATAGTGTCTGACAGCCCTGACTTCCATTCAAGATGGCTGCTGTTACCAAAAATATAAATTTCTTCAATTGTCAATTACTACTTTATTATAAATTAAAATGAGCACATATGTTAACTGTAGCTACATAGCAATGATTATTATACCCCCACTCGTAGAGAGGGGGCTATATTGCAATCACCTTGTCCGTCCGTCCGTTCACACTTTCGTAACAGATATCTCAGCTTCTACTGGAAGAAATTATTTTTATACCCCCACTCTTAGAGAGGGGGCTATATTACAATCACCTTGTCCGTCCGTCTGTTCACACTTTCGTAACAGATATCTCGGCTTCTACTGGAAGAAATGATTTGATATATGGCTTTGGCATGGTGACTTGTACCGTGTCTCCCCTTTCCAGGTTTACCGCACATCTACTTCCTGTTTACAGTGCGACTTAGAATTTTTCATGTTTGCCGTAATGAAAACTTTCGTAACAGTCATCTCAGCTTCTACTGGAAGAAATGATTTTATATTTGATATATGACTTTGGCATGGTGACTTTGGCATGGTGACTTGTACCGTGTCTCCCCTTTCCAGGTTTACCGCACATCTACTTCCTGTTTACAGTGCGACTTAGAATTTTTCATGTTTGCCGTAATGAAAACTTTCGTAACAGTTATCTCAGCTTCTACTGGTAGAAATGATTTGATATATGGCTTTGGCATGGTGATTTGTACTGTGTCTCCCCTTTTCAGGTTTACTGCACATCTACTTCCTGTTTACACTGCGACTTAGAATTTTTCATGTTTGCCGTAATGAAAACTTTCGTAACAGTTATCTCAGCTTCTACTGGAAGAAATTATTTTATATATGGCTTTTGCATGGTGACTTGTATCGTGTCTCCCCTTTGCAGGTTTTCCGCACATCTACTTCCTGTTTACAGTGCGACTTAGAATTTTTCATGTTTGCCATAATGAAAACTTTCGTAACAGTTATCTCAGCTTCTACTGGAAGAAATGATTTTATGCAAATTTTATCACTCATGACGCCAGCTTTGAAGTCATGATACTGTTGTTCTATTACTGGTTACATGTCAAAAGGGTAAATTGTTATGTTTATTATGATCTTTTCTGTTATACTGGACGTTTTATTTACTTTGGGTCCATTTTCATGCTGAAAATGAAACAGAAAACTTCATCTGAGAACAACAACCAGAAGTTTACCTACATGTACAGCGTGTAAACAAAGAATGATTCCGGACATCTGTTACGGATTGTGAATTATCATGATTGACACGAAAATATTTTGATTCCAGATGATATCTACTATTTCATGGCTTATTAAGTGCATGTTATCAATATGAAGACTTAATTTATTAATAACAAGACATGTCAGTCTGAAAGTAAACATTTATTATTCACACATGCATAAATTGATCCTTGAGCCATGTGCGTGAATTTGTAAACATCCATGACCATAGGATCATGATGATTAAAGATATTTATCTCCAAATGATAAGCATTATTGATTTTATTTACATTCATAAAACAATCAGGCAAGTTTGTTAGCACTGATCCAATTACCTGTGGTTTAAATTTCCTTTAATTACATCTACCTGTGACAGGTGTGAAAGGTCACATACCTCTGGCTATATACAATAAACAATTATAAGTGTCACTCAGGATGTTTATACAAGGTGTTCAAGTATCAATCTTGTAACAGTAGCTTACCTGTGCCTGCAAGCAACCACTTAATTACCTTTAATTGAATTTAGATAATTTTTGATCATGAAAATGTTGGCGCCAGAATTATCGCCAGCAACCGTTTTTTGGAGCCAGATAGAAAAAAAAATTGCCAGACATTGGCGAAGCCCAGCGCGACCCGTGGTTTCTCAATTACCTACCAACATAGGCTCACCCTATTTAGTTGACACATTAACGATGTTGCATGTGCATATTCATACAGATGTAACCTTAGTTAATTTTAGTTCCTTGAAACATTGATTTAGTATATTTTCTGAAAAACATATCACACAAACAATTTACATTGGGCAAGGAAAAACATAGATCTGTCTACACTCTGTTTAAAGCTTCTGTTTTAGGTAAAACATTTCACATAGAATGCATTTCCTGGAATATGAAAGGTCTATTATATTGTAAGATGTTAGTTTAGCAATATAGGTACAGATCATGTGAAGACTCGGTTAAGCCCAAAACTTTGAATCTAAAAAATTTCTAAAACAAGCCAAAAAAAATTCTGGATACCTTACAGTTGTATATACAGTACACTCCAAGTATATCAACGCTCATACTCTCAGGTCGGAGAGTATATACAGTACACTCCAAGTGTATCAACGCTCATACTCTCAGGTCAGAGAGTGTATCAACGCTCATACTGTCAGGTCGGAGAGTATATACAGTACACTCCAAGTGTATCAACACTCATACTGTCAGGTC
>MJUT01052729.1:132910-151460 GCA_002080005.1 Gigantidas platifrons | reverse complement strand
GTACACTCCAAGTGTATCAACGCTCATACTCTCAGGTCGGAGAGTATATACAGTACACTCCAAGTGTATCAATGCTCATACTGTCAGGTCGGAAAGTATATACAGTACACTCAAGTGTATCAACACTCATACTGTCAGGTCGGAGAGTATATACAGTACACTCCAAGTGTATCAACGCTCATACTGTCAGGTCGGAGAGTATATACAGTACACTCCAAGTGTATCAACGCTCATACTGTCAGGTCGGAGAGTATATACAGTACACTCCAAGTGTATCAACGCTCATACTGTCAGGTCGGAGAGTATATACAGTACACTCCAAGTGTATCAATGCTCATACTCTCAGGTCGGAGAGTATATACAGTACACTCCAAGTGTATCAACGCTCATACTCTCAGGTCGGACAGAGAGTTTCGTCGGACTTTGAGAGGGTGTCACTCTTAAAATCTTCCGACAAAATCCTCCCAGGTCGGAGTGAGAGTGAGAGTATCCCATGTCAGAGTTACATGTAGATACAATAACGTAACCCTCATTCCGCTTGTAGATACATGTATATGTATAATTTCTGACATCTCTTTTTATTTTATCTATAGGTGGCACACAGGAGAGCGTCCATTTGTCTGTAACTGGTTGTTTTGTAATAAAAGATTTACACGTTCGGACGAATTGCAGAGGCACAGGAGAACGCATACAGGTTTGTGTAAAAAAGAAGACAAATGCATTTCTGTAAAATGTATAAAAAGTACAATTTTTTAGACACTGCTTTCCTCTAATATATTGAAGGTGAGGAATTTGTTTTACATTTTGATCATGTTTATTGCCTTTCACCCTCATTTTTATATGACCAAAATGTTATCGCTATGGAAAGCATTCCCTCAACTTATCATCTCAGGATTTCTTTGTTCACTGCTGAAGCAGTTGTACTTGCAAACTGACGTTGGAAGATCGTTCATGATTTCCCTTACCTCCAATTGTATAGCACACTGATTTCTAGTACCTTTGTTTATTTTCCTAAAAACTTCTCCAATTTTTTAAGAACTTTTGAGTCTTTTTTGCACAATCGTTTAACATAATATTTCGAATTGTGCGACATTTTCCCATGGAAGGGATAATTGAAAAGGGGGAAAGAAACGGAAAAATAGGCACATCTCATCTGTGCTTTAAAGAATGGCAATGCAGATTCTTCAGCCAGTTCAGGGTCACAGAAGCGCTTGAACAAATGCTCTAACTAAATATCACAAAACACACAGAAATATGCTGTTTGTTTGAACTGATACCGCTTTTGGGTAAATTGTTGTCTGATTGGGAAAATTTTAAAGCCATATTTTTTACAAATTGGGAAACGGCCGAATTTCAGAGGCAATTTAAAGCAAACAAAATCACTGTCATGATCAAAATCAAGGCGCGAGCTGATATCTAATGATGAAAAAAAACATTAGTATGTTCTTACAAAAAACATATTTGTAATATTAAATGGATTTATTTATTACTACAAAAACTTAAAGTGTAATAATGGATCTATTTATTACTTGATTAAATTAATTTATCAGTAATTATGAATAAACTGATTCAGGTTTAGTAATGACACATATTCAAAGTATGTGAAAACTGTTTTATTCAATCATCTTTCATTAAAAAGTAGATCTATTTAATAACATTTTGAATTCAACCATTTGAAGAATTTGATAAAAAGAAACTTTTTCTGAATCCTCAGTAGAAGACTTAAAAATGTACATATTACATATTAAAAGTTGGAACGGAAATATATAATTTTATACCTGAATGGCGGTCAATTTACCAGACTTTTTACCGATTTACCGATATTTCGGTTTCACTGATGGTATCAATGAAAATTCAGAAATATTTTGTTTTTGATCCAGTTGTAATGAAACGTCACAGGAATGATCCTTGGGATGTGCAGATATGCAAAAAGTGTTCATTAAATTATGAATTTCAAAACATTAAATTTCAAATTGGCAATGGATTCTTACTATCTGAGCTTGTTGGGGAGATTTTATTTATAGTCCGAACAGGGATCGACATTAACTTTTGAAAAACAGTTAAATTTTACTTACTAGTAACATGCATGACCAATTTGAAGGATAAAACTTAACTATTTTTTACCAGGGTCCAGCTGGGCTAATGACTTTTAATTCCTAGGGGCCCAGTAATATTTTTAAAGGCCCAGTTTTTTCAGTTGAAGTTAAAGAAAAATGAAAACATTCAGACAAGAAGTGTTCATTTTAAAAAGCCATTTATTCAGGTAATACAGGCTTTTTAAATACAAAAATGTACTTGTGGCAGTATGAAATTCGTCTGTCTCCTTCTTTTGTGGAGGTTTAATGCTGCTGATAAACTCTCACATTTTCTAAACAGGAATTAACTACCTTCATGTACTTATAATTTTTAACTCTTGAACGGAAATGGGTCCACAAAATGAAAAAGGTTCCAAACATGTTGAATTTGTATGTCATACAATAGATCCAGCAATAATTAAATTTAATCAGGTCTTGTCCTGATCCATCTGACCTATCAAAAAAAATAATACTAATTTTGTTAGGAATGCATATTTTGGTGATGTCAAACTTGTCTATAATGACATTTGAAGGCAATTTAGTAAACAGTCGAATTAGACAGAGAGTCTGTATGTGATTGTGAGCAAAATTATGTCAGTCGGCATACATATAATACATAAATTCCAGTGGATGTAACTGAATATATGAAAATATATACATGTGCTTACTTTAGTTACTTGTTCCTTTTACTGTATGTGTATACAGATATTGTATTTTAAATTGTTTTTATATTTATTTGTAAACTAGTAAAATATAGCAGATAATTTCTGTTTCATAAGATTATAAATTTGAAATACAATGTATATTCTGCAGTATGGTATAAAAAATTACCTGTATAAAAGTATCCAATACACATCTTTTGGAAAATTAAGTGAGTTTTGCATATTTTGTGACACAACTCAGGTTTTGAAGCATATATCCATGTTGACATAGCTTGGAAAAGGCCACTTCTCCTATGTTGGAAATGTTGTCGCTAGTTTCTGGAAATGGGCAGGGTCACCCTCAAGACACCATGCTCTCAATCTGAGACATCAAAAACCATTAACAGCTCTGTTCAACATATAAGCATCTTCAAGCAAATTTAATTAAACATAAACAATCTTTGATACTTCACTTGGATAGTGTGGAAGTCAATTTATTTCTTATCAGACGTTTAAAATACTATACAAATCCTTGGTAAAACACAACTTGTCAACACTAACATTTTGTCGATATATTCCAAAATTAGCATTTTGAAATTAGTTTGATAAAATCTGATTGGCCAATTAAGTAGAACTACAAAACAGCGCCATATTATTGGTCAACATTAATAAAGTAAGTTAAATCAAGGATTTGTATAGTACTATACAAATCCTTGGTTAAATATAATACATGGGAAATTACACGGAATGAAAGTTACCGAATCACAAACAAATTTTTCGATTTTAAGAAACACATTGTATATTTCTGTACATTTCATTCAATTTTATACAATACTCATGGGTATTTGGTTTTTTTCACGTCTTGTCCGAATACGATTTTTAGTTGTCCCGGGCAATTGGACTACCATAATTGTCAAACCCTGCGGAAGACTATGTGAACTTTAATTTACAAAAATGTATTAGTTGGAAGATCAAAGTGTTGAATAAGACAGGATTATTAGAGTATAAGTAAAAACGCCAGTAGGGAACATTATCTGATAGGGAAGTGGCAGGTCTTTGAATACAAAAGGTTTTTCTACAAAGAGTATTAAGAAGTATTCTTGAACCTGATATTTTAATTTAATGTCACAGGATATCAGAAAAGTGTCAAATTATTCAAGTTGTATTGTATATTATATTGAAAAACAAATGTGTCTGTCTCTGACATTATATTTCAAATACCATGATATTACATGTATATTGTGACATCACAAAGATAAGCTATAAATGTGCAAAGAATGCATTTATTGCACAATATATATAATATATGTAAACGTATAGATTTATTACAAGTTTTAGAAAGAACAAATATAAACTGAAGAGATTATTTTGTAATTATCTTAAATTTTTGAGGTGAGAATTGATTATTGAATGATATACATGTACTTTAAATTTTCTAGGTGAGAAAAGATTTGAATGTAAAGAATGCCACAAGAGATTTATGAGGAGTGATCATCTGTCAAAACATAGAAAAACACATTATAACAACAGACCAGTTAAAGGTCAGGTGCTTGACATAGGTAAGTTAGAAACTTGATTAAAGCCATGTAAATGTGCAACACTCCATAAACATCTGACACAGCTCTATCTAATAATGGACTCGAGGAATCGTGTAATCTCTGTAGCAAGGCATTCCTAAAAGGTTATTATTTGGGACTTCTGGTTGGGATTCACATAGCATTTCTGTTTTGGCCAAGCAAGCACCACATGAAATTGGTTTCAGTGTAATACTAAAAGGGTGTTTCAGTTGAAAAATACTTGTGTCTGACATTTTCCACCGACCATTCATTGTGTGTTACGAACCACCACCGAAAAACACCACATTTAGTTATTATTGAGTACAATATTAAAATATTTTCAGGTATATCCTGTGGCATTTTCAAATCAAGTACATCAATCGTGTCCTTGTGTATTTATTTCCATTTGTTACAACTACAGTTGAATCTCATTATGTCAAAATCGTTTACTCATATATTTCGGTTAAGTCAAAATTTTTCTGAAGTCCCATTTTAAACCTAGTGTCTTTCAGCTTAAGTTACTGCTCATTTGTTGAAATTTCTGATTTCTCAAAGTAACTTTTCTGTTCCAAATATACAAATCCAATCAAATTATGTTCATTCTGTCGAAATTATAAATTAAATCAAGGTGCAGCATGGCCTACGGTGTTTACAGTGTCAGGTGAGATTATATTTTGACAATTGTTAATAATCATTTGTAGTAAAGAAAACGTTTGGATTCCTTAATTGAAGCATTAGATTGATAATCATGTTAATGAAATGATTTTAAAGTGTTTGATGTCGACATCTTGGGTGAAACAATATTAATATAAGTGTTGCACACACTGTTCAGGATGCCGACCAACAGAATAATGAACCTATTGTATGAAAGTTATGTAATTAAGTCTCCCAAACAAAGTTTGGAGACTTGTTGTTTTTGCTCCGTTTATTATTATTATTATTATTCTTTCTTTCTGTAACACATGAAGTTGTCCACTGCAATTCTCAGAAACCATAGATCCAATGATCTTTGTTTGAAATGGACTTCCAAGATTAACATGCCCAATCTCACCTTAAATTGCCTGTGATGCGACATTGCACAAAAAAGTATAGTCTACATTGTACACGTATATATTGAATTGTGATAGTCAGTTTTATTGGTGGAGGAAATCAGAGTTTGTACCCTGTGAATATCACCAACCTGCCGTAAGTCAAAAAGATTGCATTGAATATACCTCACCAAGTATTAAGGTCAAACTAGTGATGTTAATGATGTAGATATAAATCCATCATGGATGCCTTGTACAATTGAGATAAATGTTATAAAACTACACTGTACTTGCTATGTAAAAATGTGTGTGTGTATTTTTATCTTGTTATATAGATATATATATGTGTGTATCTTTATCTTCTCAGTGGAAGTTAATGAAGGAGGTGAAGAAGGGGAAGTAACTGAGGATAACAACACAAATTTAGAAGAAAATGAAAGTGTTTTAGTGCACAGCGATGAAGGAACAGTTACTGTGACATATGTAGCACAATCACAGACTGGGTGAAAAATAACCTAAAGATGATATTGGCAATCAGTCAAAACACTAATGTCTTTCAAAACCAGTGATGGATGTTATAGCTCACAAGGATGCTTGTACAAGAAAAAAATGTACAACACTGTGTCCTCAGATTAACAAGCGATGTCTTCAGGCCAGAGTTGGATGAGATTTGGTTTATGAAAAGTGTGTCTTGTGCATTGTTCTTGTAACATGTTTAAGGATCTAATTAAGACGAACTGAAGATTTACAAACTTTCGTCTTCAGTAAAGTTATTGGAGAATTTGTTTTTGGAAGGAAACTGAATATAGATTATTACATGGCATTTTTCATATTATACCCTTTATCAACCCTAGGTCATGGTATCAGCCTGAGAGCCGAAAGGCTCAAGTGATGATATATGAACAAGGGCTGATAAAGGGTATAATATGAAAAATGACATGTTATGATATGTTTATCATATACTTCAACAGGAGAAATAACTGATTTGTACCAAAATGTTCAGTCATTTTTGGCTAGAATTAAATACATAGTTATAGAATACAAAATTTATTGTTTTAATATGCAAATCCAATAAATGCATTTTTTTAGCACTTTCAATATCAAAAATGAGAAAATTGGCAGTTAATAATTTTCTGTGCAAATATTCAATAAAACAGTTTAGTTCACCACGTATGCAAACACAGTTTTCTGGAAATTCACGAAGTGAACTTACGAACATTGACGGAAAGGCATGTAATAACATCACAGTCTAGGAACCTGTACGCCTGAAATCTCTTATTGACGTGCTCTTCTGTAAACTGCATTACTGTTTCGGTGGAAATCGACTGCCCACGCTTTCAAGGCAGGCAAGTTTTTCGGAATTTATTATCGACAGATACAATGTATCTGTGTAAAAAAAGTTACAGAATGTACATGATTCATTAATCTAACAGACGCTAAAGTTTCTTTGGATAAAATAACGCAACAAATTCAGAATGGAGTATCAAACGTTTGTTTTTACTACCAGAAAAGGTAAAAATTCCATTTTTTATGCCTAAATGGCTTCCAATTTAGACTGTATTTGCATGGATAGTTTTGGATGTGAGATGCATTCTTTTTGCAAATAAGCGATAAAGAAAACATAATTTTTCCTACTAAAAAATTGGATTGAAAAAATGAATGTGCTGTAGTGTGTATGTCTGTTTGACATCGCGTTTGAAAACTGTCTGTACCCTGATTGACTTGCCAAATTTGTATTTTAAAATGTCTATTTATTTAGCAATGCTGAGGTATTCATATCTGTAACTTTGCATAAAATGTGTTCATATCTATTGACATTACCAACACAAGTATCTGGAATATTATTCAAGGATAAAGGGTCAAACGGGACAATTTTATTTTATCCTTGTTCAAAAGAACCTGTTATAATGGTAAATATGACGCTATACGGCTAATGCATTAAAAAAGAAAAGATGCAGTCCTTGCATCAATCAATCATACGCATTCTGTCAAGTTTTTGGAATACAGGTTATTAGAATTTAATGAAAACATAGAAAAACCTACCTGCCGTGAAAGTGTAAGATGTCGAATTCCACCGAAACCGTAATGCAGTTTACAGAAGAGCATGTCAATAAGAGATTTCAGGCGTACAGGTTCCTAGACTGAACATTCTGGAAGCAGTTAATAAACTTGCATTATCAGTCCGTTTTGGCAATTCTTGTGAAACTTTATGAAATAAACATGACTCCTCTTATTATTCTAAACAAGGATATCACAGGATAAAATTTTAGCTATATTTTAAAAGTATATGATAAATATGTTAAATTTCAGAAGTGGATATCTTAATTAAATCCCAGCTTCACATTAACTGTTGTCAGATATTTACTTAGGATAAGTAATCGTCTGTCTGATATTTATCTAGGACAAGTAATCATCTGTCTGATATTTACCTAGGACAAATAATCATCAGTTCGATATTTACTGGGGCCCGGGTGGCTCAATGAGTTAGGTCGTTGGATCTAACAACTCATACAACACGGTGTATATCTATAACGGAACCTTCAGGATGAACATCGACGTTACGCGATTCTTGGGGAACAAGTAACGGATCCTTTGTGATGAACAGGATGTCAGCAAGTGGGAAAGCCACATAATAATTTTTTTTTGTTTTTTGGTTTTTTTGTTTCTTCAATAGTCAGGAATTTACATTCATAAAAAATCCCATACATTACCACCTGACATGGATGTACCAAGGATTTACAACATATTATGTGACTATTGCATATTATTTTTTTTTAAAGTTAATTAATAAGCAACATATGACATGAATAAATAAATCAATTGTGACACATTCATTCTTTCACATTCTCTCTCTCCCTTTCATAAGCAAACACCCATTCCTTTACAATATCTGTCCTCTATTGTTTTGTGACTTTTGTAACTTACTCTTAATTGATACAAATTAAATACATAAACATAAATAACGTAGTATACCTACAATGTAGGTACAAATGTACCTATCCGTAGTTAAAAATCTGGAAAAACATGTTTCACTGGGGTCCAGTATTTTTCAAAATCTTTTAAATTGCTATTCTTTTTGGCTATATATTGTTCAAGTGAATAATAATTTTTAATTCGATACTTCAATTCTATGATATTTGGAATTTTTTCTTTTAGTTTACATTTATATATATAATTTTTAGCTATAAGGATCAGCAAGTTAAGAGTTAAACTTTCTTCTTTAAATCCAAGCAAAAATTGTTCTTTGTGAAATTCAATATTGTGAAAATAACGTTTAAGACAGTCATAGAAAGCTCTCAGGAAAGGAAATATCAAAGGACAATTAAAAAATAAATGTTCAACCGTTTCATCTTCAACATTGCAAAATGAACACAATTTTGTGTCTTTAATATGAATTTTGAATAAAAAGGTATTAGTAGGTATAACTATGTAAAAATTTATACTGAAAATTGAACAGATATGTATCCCTACAACACTTTTTAAGAATTCGAAATTATATAGACCAGTCTGCAATGTCAATCCCAAGAATTTTTGAATGGGAAGATGAGTTAATGTCTTCAGTAAAGAAATATATACAAACTTTAAACTTTTTGTATTCATTAGTCTTTCTAAAAAGTCATCTTTTGGATGAAAATTTTCTATATTGATATTATCAATGTTATCTTTTAAACACTTTTTAATATCAGTAGGAATGTTTGAGAGTAATGTGTAATATCGAATGAAGTTGTTACTTTTAATTAATGTCTTAATCTTTTCAAAGGTCAAGAAATTTTTTGTAACGGTATCCATGATATGATTTAAGTTTGTTACACCTGCATTTTCCCATCTCATATAAAAAGGGAAATAATCGATTGATACAAAGTTAAGTAGATCAAGAGATAAACACTCCTTTATATTCAATTTTTCAAGTGGCTTTGCTAAATACAAACTATAAAAGACATCTTTCCAAAAAGGGTTACTGAATAATTTAGAAATTTCAAGGATCTTTTCCTTTTGTAAAGAAAAAATTCTTTCAGCCCCATAATATTTTATATTCTTTGCCATGATTTTTTGCCAACCACCTTTCAAATTGGAAAAGAATCTTTTTACCCAGCTTATTTTGAGATAGGCATTGAACTGTTTGTTGTAAATGTATCATTTTTAACCTTCCATCTTCAAAATCAGCTATGAGTGTATTTCTTTTGATTTTTTCTGGTTTCCCATCCCATATAAAATTTAAAAATAATTTATTTAGATCATTAAACAGTGATTGTTTTAAATTTGGCAGTGAGGTAAGTAAATGAATAAGTTTTGGAAGTGCAAGTGTTTTTATCACGGTTACCTTCCCAAGAAGGGTGAGCTTTCTATGTTGCCAGCTTTTTAATATTTTTGAAACATCTATTATTTTCTTTCTAAAATTTAGGTCAGGCATAGAATTGAGATCAAGAGAAAAATATATTCCAAGTAGTTTGAAATTGGATACAGACCAGTCTGTAATAATGGATAGCTGCAAGGAAGGAACGTAAATATATCGTATATTTTGCTCTCACGGAACTCTCTGATGTATGATTCAATCCAAAACCAAAAAACTATTCACATACGTCTGCTGAAAATGCGTTTCGCTCGCTTTCAAACGAGATGACTGTCAATGTAGAGTGAAAATTCGGAGATATCTTTTATGAATATTTGCTTTTTTCCACCTTTTAACTCTCAAATTTTGACAATTATTAAAAGAAGAAACCTAAATGCACCAACTCCTAACCCAGTCTTCAGTTAATAATCCATTAAAGCCCAGTAAGTTTGATTTTTAATGGAAAAGGTTCGTAACGGCACCTTTACGATTTATAGAAAACGTGTTAAAATGTGGCACCGCGACCTTTGCGACTTGGAGGCAACGGTCCCTTTACGACAATAATACAAAATACTAAATACTTTAAAAGCACAAACTCATTTATAATAAATGGTTAGGGTCCATATACAATGTATTATGTACACTGATTATGTAACAAAATGACAAGTTTGTGAAGTATGGTTGTACATCAAATGAAATATATATTTAAGGAATATTTGAAATTGTAACATAAATACGCATTTTTCCTTTGATGTTTTTATGCAGTAATCAACTTAAAAATAGTTAACTTTTACAAACCATGGTCTAACATGAAGATCTTGATGTTATTCCATGATTATGACATCACATGAGAATAATAGTGAAGTTTCTATGGAAGTAGGAGGAGCTTAAGTCGTGGTTTAATATAAAGATCTACATGTTATTCCATGGTTAACGCGGACGTCGAAGAAAACACCATTTTGTCAATCGTGTAATTTCTGTTACAAACCATATATACCATGGATCTTACGAATGAACTTATTTAAACCAACTCATCCTTCGGATTCGTTGGTTTAAATAAGTTTATTCGTAAGATCCATGGTATATATAATACTTGTTGAACAGGTTATACGATATAACCAGTGGTTCGGGTCAGTTTACGCTTAATAAACCGCGAAGCGGTTTATGAAAAGCATAAACTGACCCAAACCAGGTTATGCAAGTATAACCTGTTCAACAATTTCAAATATTCCTTATAATTTAATTTTTACCCAAAAAAATGAATGATTCCTCGATTTTAATTACGATTATTTCATGTGACTATTTGAATTTGTCGTTGGCGGATGAACATGTTGGTGACGTCACAATACCAACCCAGGTTATAGAGTATAACCAAAATTTTCTCCCAGCGGATTAGCCAATCGGATTGAAATTTTTAAATCAAATTAAATTATATGACAATATTTAAAAAATTATGCATAATATACATAATGTATTTCACATCAGACTACAGTCATGGAACATAATTATTCGCCACCCTCGATTTTACGCTAGATATTTCATATAAAAACACATTTTCAATTTTTTTTTATTGTGAAGTCATTTCTAAACAGATTTTGATATTTATTACAGTGGATATATTCAAACACACTGCCAAAAAAATAAGAAAATTAAACGAGCAGATCAAATTTTACCTGAAGTGTATGGTACCACCTTAAGGAGGCTTGTAGCTGCAAAGCCCTATACCCCTGCCCTTATTGAAAAACAAATCATTTTTCCTTTTCATTGTTTTTTTTCCCCCACATTTTAGAAGAAAATTACAGAAAAGAAAGAAAAAATAAAATTTGTATTTTATTTTCAAAACAAGGGAGGGAAAGGGCTTTGCGCCTACAAGCCCCTGTGATTTCGACAATATATATATATTTTATCGATATCCCCTCCTGGATATCAAAGGGTGACAAGTCAGAAAAAGGGTATTTTAGTTATATTCTGCATTTTAATTTAATTCTAAATATAAATATTGTAGGCGAAAGTAAAATGTTGTGGAAAAATATTTCCACAAACAAACCCTTAATTAACCTGCATTAACTAAGAAATGAAGAGTTTATTCATAAGTTAAAACTTTTCTTACAAAAATGATGAAGGGGTTTAATAAGGTGCTTCCTGATAAAGAAGGGGGCAACTTCCTATTTTGTACGGTATACTGGGGTGTGCAAATATGAAAGGGTAAAAAGTTTTGTAAGCTTATGAAACAATTATATCAATTTGGGGTGTAATTTTTCTCCTTTTCTAGTAAAAAAAATAGCCAAATAGAGTGAATAATATACCTGTTCAGGATATATTAATTTGGGCCAGTTTTCAATCCTTCAGACAGCCACAATATAGCTGAAATACTGCTGAAAGTGGCATTAAACCCCATTCAGTCAATCAATCAATCAATCCTTCAGTGGTACATCCCCGTAAAAAATATGGTTGTTATCCCTCCTCCCCCAGGGGTCCCTAATTATCAGTGTAAGAACGCTTTGAATATTTCCTTTGGCAATCCCGAAGGTTGCAGTTCCACAATCATAAAGATCCGTTGCTTTGCCGAGATGAAATTTTTTCATCATTATTGATTTTATTATACATTAATTGGTTTTCATATTTGTCATGGCATTGAAATGAACATCCAAGATATACTCTAGCTAATAATCAAATAACAGAATACTGTTAAATTGATGATATACGACAAACTATGTGATGAAAACCTCTTTTCAATATGTTGATGCGGTGAAAACTGCAATCGTTTTTATAAATGCCGCTTCTGCGTATGAACAGATGCGATAGATCTTGTAGAAATGGCAAATGTAATAATAGCTGAGTTCCGTGACACTTAATATACAGTTCTTAGACATCTTTGATCGTATTAAATCGTAAAAATAAAGAGACCCGTTTTTCAACTTACTTCAAAAATCTACCAAGGATCCGTTACTTGTTCCCCAAGAATCGCGTAATGTCGATGTTCGTCCCGAAGGTTCCGTTATGGATATACACTGTGTACAAGCCTATCACCAATACGGTGTGGGTTTGCGCCTGGCTTTGTAGATTACAAAAAAGGGTGCACTCGACTCGCAGGCGATAAGTTTACCAGTTGCTTGCCCATGGTTGATGATTCTCTCCAGATACTCCAGCTTCCTCCACCACTAAAACCGGTCTCCATGATATAGCTGAAATATAGTTTAAAGTGGCATTGAAACACCAAAAATCAGTCGATATTTACCTAGGACAAGTGATCATCTGTTCAAAATTTACCAAGGGCAAGTAATCATCTGTCTGATATTTATCTAGGGCAAGTAATCATCTGTCTGATATTTACCTAGGACTAATAATTGTGTCTGATATTTACCTAGGACAAATAATTGTGCCTGATATTTAACTAGGACAAATAATTGTGTCTGATATTTACCTAGGACAAGTAATTGTGTCTGATATTTACCTAGGGCAAGTAATCATCTGTCTGATATTTACTATAGCTAGGGAAAGTAATCGTCTGTCTGATATTTACCTAGGACTAATAATCATCTGTGATATTTACCAAGGACAAGTAATCACCTGTCTATTATTTACCTAGGACAAGTAATTGTGTCATATTTATCTAGGACAAGTAACCACCTGTCTGATATTTACCTAGGACTAGTAATTGTGACTGATATATACCTAGGACTAGTAATTGTGACTGATATTTACCTAGGACAAGTAATTGTGTCTGATATTTATCTAGGGCAAGTAATTGTCTGTCTGATATTTTCCTAGGAAAAGTAATCCTCTGTCTGATATTTACCTAGGACTGGTAAACACCTGTCTGTTATTTACCTAGGACAAGTAATCGTCTGAAATATATATGTCTCAACATAATTTTTCACAACAAATAAAAAAAAAAATCTAGACAAAATTACATTTTTTTTACCAGGTTTTATGATGGAAATGCTAGTTGTCAGATTGATGATGTCTGCTGGGAAAGTGATTTCCCAAATGTTAAAAAGTTTTGTATATTATTAAAACTTTTTATGATTAATTTACCTACTATGAAATATTAAGATCCCCAAATTTGTGAAATTCTATAATTTCAAATAATTATGACTGTCAAGACTTGACTAAAGTGCATAGTTCAGGACAGAACTTTATTGTCTAAGGCCTAAAGCCTTCATATTTATATTATTTGTATTAATACAAGTACACAGAAGGGTGTCAAATATAAGAATTGTGTTACTTTCATCTTGACCTTGGATGTCGAGGTTGATAAAGTTAATTTTTATATGTTGTCCATACCCAATCATTTTTGTAGTTTGTGCAAGCCTTATTTTTATACAATAGCAAATTTTGTGGTCATATTATATTGTGGTGCTGTCATTGTGTTCATCCAACTTTAGAGGCAATGTTTTCCGTGCAAAATAGTTCTAGTCCGAGTTTATAACACCAATATCCTTACAGAGAATAAAGGTTGATAATGATTTAGGGTATTGTACCCATTCCTGTTTCCAAACAAGAGGCCTTAAGATACAAAATTGTGTGTTTCTGCTCTTTAGCATTGTATTGTATGTAGTCAGCACTTGACGTCTGCCATTGTCATCTGTAAAGGATTATGTTTTAATCTTCTCTGAAACCACTCAGCAAATTGGAACTAAGCTTGCATTGGTAGGAATGTTTATTGGATGATCCTCTAAAAATTTATGTTTGATTTGTTAATCGGAAATACACAAAAAAGTGTTTTCTGTTTTTAGCTCACTGGCCAAAGCCCATATGAGCTTTTGTCATCAATTGGCATCAGTAATCTGTTATCTGTCTGTTAACTTTTCACCTATGAATCTTCTCCTCTGAAACCGTTTGGCCAAATGAACCACAACTTTGTAGGAAGCATCTATGGAAGGTTCTTTATAAAGATTACTCATTTCGTACCGATCCGTTAACAAATATGTCTGCTATGTTTCAGGTCGATTTCTATAAATCTTCTCCTCTGAAACCACTTGGCCAAATAAAGAGAAATTTTACAGGAAGAATCTATGGAAGGTCCTCTATAACATTTCCTTATTTCATCCCGATAGGACCAAACATGGTCACCATGGGCAATTCTTGTTTCTGATTAGCTGAAATTTAAAAAATCTTCTCTGAAACTAGGAGGCATAATGAATTGTTACTTTAAAGGAATGTTGTACGGGAGATCATATACAAAATTTATAAATTTCGTGTCGATCATACTACTAATATGGCCACCATAGGCAGTTTATTGTTTGTGATTGGCCAATTAAAAAAGGAAGGTTCTGTATAAAGTTTCCTCATTTGGTTCAGCTTGGAAAACAAACAAAGCTACCATGGGAAATTCTTGTTTCTGATTGGCTGTAAAAAAAAAATTAGCTCACCTTGCCACAGACAAAGTGAGCTTTAGCCATCACTTGGCATCCAACGTCCGTCGTCTGTCGTCCATTAACTTTTCACATTTTAATCTTCACCTCTGAAACCCCTCAGCCAAATGAACTGAAACCTGGTAGGAAGCATCTATGGAAGGTCCTCTATAAAGACTGTACATTTTGTTCTGATCCATTAACAAACATGACCACCACAGGCAATTCTTCTTTCTGATTGGCCGATTTTTAAAAATCTTCTCCTCTGAAACCGCTTGGACAAATGAATTGAAACTTGGTAGGAAGCATCTATGGAAGGTCCTCTATAAAGATTGCTCACTTAATCCCGATCTGTTAACAAACATGGACGCCACAGGCAATTCTTGTTTCTGATTGATTGATTTCTAAAAAAATCTTCTCCTCTGAAACCACTTGGCCAAATGAAACCGACACTTGGTAGGCAGCATCTATGGAAGGTCCTCTATAAAGATTGCTCATTTCGTCCCGATTCATTTACAAACATGGCTGCCACAGACAATTCTTGTTTCTGATTGGTCGATTTAAAAAAATCTTCCTCCCTGAAAATGAAGGCCCGAGTGGCTCAGTGAGTTAGGCAGTTGGATTACCTAACAACTCATACAAGCCCATCACCAATATGGCATGGGTTCGCGCCTGGTTTTGTAAATTACCAAAAAGGGTGCACTCGACTCGCAGCCACAAGTGATAAAGTTTACCAGTTGCTTGCCCATGGTTGGTGGTTCTCTCTGGGTACTTTGGCTTCTTCCACCACTAAAACTAGTCGCCATGATATAGCTGAAATATTGCTGAAAGTGGCATTAAACACCAAAAATCAATCAATCAATCAATCATCCCTGAAACTGCTTAGCCAATTGAACCGAAACTCTGTAGGAATAATCAATGGAAGGTCTTCTAAAAATGTTGCTTATTTCGTCCCGATCTGTTAACAAACATGGCCACCACAGGCAATTCTTGTTTCTGATTGGTTGATTTCTTAAAATCTTCTCCTCTGAAACCACTTTACCAAATGAACCGAACTTGGTAGAAAGCATCTATGGGAGGTCCTCTATAAAGATTGCTCATTTCGTCCCGATTCATTAACAAACATGGCCACCACAGGCAATTCTTGTTTCTGATTGGTCGATTTCTAAAAATCTTTTTCCCTGAAACTTCTTACCCAATTGAACCAAAACTTGGTAGGAAGCATCTATGGAAGGTCCTCTATAAAGATTGCTAATTTCATTACGGTAGCCAAATGAACAGAAACTTGGTGGGAAGCACCTATGGAAGGTTCTGTATTAAGTTTCCCCAAAGGAGAATGAAATGTGAGCGACACAGGCTGAGCCCACTGAGCCTCTAGTTAATTTTTCCTCTGAAAGTACAAGGCCCAATGATTTGTTCCTTAGTATAGGAGGTGCTCTACAAATCTTTCTCATTTTGTGCCAATTGACAACTAACATGGCTGCAATAGGCATTTCTAGTTGACTGATTCTTAAAAAAAGATTTTCCTCAGGAACAGCTTGGTAAATTGAGCCAAACATTAGTAGGCAAGAATAATTGTTTTCCATTTTTCAACATAAGAATATAATTTTTATCAATATCGTACAGAGGTTATTTATTTTAAAACACCTCCCCTTTTTTCAAATAAAATGGTCGTTACCTACAGTACTGAGATATAAACTGTATTTTTATTTATATATTTATTGTCTTGAAAAAGAAACAATAGCACACATACTTGTATTTTTGTGAGTTTGAGATCAGTGACAAACTTTAGCACTTTTTTTCACAGAAAGTGGTACGGTCTAGTTTCCGGCAATGGTGGTACCTCTTAACATTGCCACCGATGATAAATTCACCATTATCATCAGCCGAGGAAGGAACTTGGGCCAAGAAGGACCAGGGGACAACTTCATACCCAATTCTTAATGAGTTAATGAAGGGTCATAAAGCATTTTTTTTTTTTTGCTAGTTTATTTTGAAAGGGGGTCAAAATTCCAAAATTTCGCATATTTGAAAATTACATTTTATATGTATATCAAATTTTTCATCCAATTTTGATAGAGTTTTTTGTTGTTGAATGGATTGTGTCTTCGATAGTATGTTGGCGGATTTCCTCTATCTTTTTATGGTATATTTTTTTTTTTTCATCTTAATGGGTCATTAAAACTAGATTGCTATTTTATTGCAAAAAAGGGTCTAAGAGGGGCCCAAATTCTGAAATTTTTATGTGTGTGTGTTGTTTTTTTTGTTGTTGAATGTATTGTGTTGAGATCTGTATGTCTGCAGATATCCTCTATCTTTTATGTTTGTTTGAAAGGTGTTTAATGCCACTTTCAACAATATTTCAGTTATATCGAGGCTTTCAGTTTTATTGGTGGAGGAAACCGGTGTACTCTGAGAAAACCACCCACCTGCCGCAAGTCATTAACAGACTTTATCACATGAATGTTGTACACCTCGCCCAACATCAGTTATGATAGGCACTAATTGCATATATGATCACGGCCACGACGGCATAAGTTTTTGTATTGGTTATAGAACCTATCCATTATGATGCTATAAAAGAAACAAAATCACTGCTCTAGTCTTTTCCATGTCAACTTGAATAAAGAAATTCGAGGATTACGAAATCTTGGTTAACCACTGATGTCGTCAGAGCCACCTTTCTAAATACAATGTACCTTCCAATGAAAGTTCACCACTTCAACAATCTGACTAAATCAAACAAATAGAATTGTTAATATCATCAGTTGTGTTTAATTTATCCATGATTGAAAATTTTAAAGCCATTTTTTTTTTACAAATTGGGAAACTTTTTTCTAGGGAAAACGGCCGAATTTCATCAAGGCGCGAGCTGATATCTAATGATATCTAAGAACCTCATGTGTGGCGTAATGGTTAGCGTGCTCGCCTCGATCGTGGGTTCGAGCCCCGGTGGGTGACAACCAAAGACTAAAATTGGCATTTGTTGCTTCTCTGCTAAGCAGGAAGAATTAAGGAGAAAGAGCAAAGACTGATTGGCTTAGAATCAGAATAATGTGTCCGAGTGGAGCGACATATCTACCCGCGGACTGTTGTTTCAGTGAGCTAGCACTATTAAAATCCAACTCAGCGTGTTGATCTAGTACAAAGCGGAACTCATCATCATCTTATTGAAAATTAACTTGTTCTCACCATGATATAGCTGAATAGGCGTTAAGCAACAATAACTCGATAAGACAAGCTTTGACGCGGTATTAAACCATGTTATGTATGAATACATGTAGCTGTGGTAAACAAAAAACCAATTGTTCTAATTACGGAATATGACGATATCGTCCTGATGGCATAAGTCTGCTTTCTTTCGCTGTCAAACGTGACTTGGTAACCATATTATGAATGAATTACTGTGGTTATCAGCAAACTTCGTTGATTTTGTTATTACTGAACATGCTGAGGTTGGCCTTCCTTCAGTAGTCAACTTACATTCCCTGTTCCAGTTCCAGCATCCTTTATTGTCCCCCGACGCTTCGTCGAAGGGGACTATAGAAATGGGTATCGTCCGT
>MJUT01052729.1:95053-105527 GCA_002080005.1 Gigantidas platifrons | reverse complement strand
GTCACGTGAACAGATACGGTGTTGAAAAAACTGTTGGTACTCATAAAATATTGATAAATGCAATACAAGTGTATGCTTGTCTTCAAGAAATATGATAGACAAAACCATGTGTGAAGTTTTATGACGAAATATCTCCGATTTCTATTCTATATATAAATTTATGAATTGAAGTTTTAGAACACAGCTAATTTTAGCGATGTATTCTTATCTTGGACAATAATGAGCGTCCTGATTGGATGACCGATTTAAAACACACTGAACCCGCATTGTTTAGCAAGGTTACTCAGGTCAATAGTTTATAAATATAGAATCTTGACAATGTAAAGGAAAGATGCTATGTTATATTTATTCATTTGTTTGATTCTGGAATATTGTTGATCATTGATTTAAACAAGAAAAAAAGGGAAAAAAGGAGATGAATTTTATTATTCATAAAAAAAACTAAACAAACAAACAAGCAAAAACAAAAAACAATGAAATCGATTTAATTGAAAATTGATTTTTAGGGGGGAAGTGTGACCTTTCATTGGACTTTATTCTGAAAATTTTGAGCGTACTTGATGACGATTATCCCAGAAACGTCTCGTACGCACTCAATTTGATATCTACGTTTTAATTAAAACACAATATCTTCTTTAGAATTCAATAAGCAGGTCCTGGAATTAAACCATAGATCAGAGCACATCCATAGTCTTTAGTGGGGTTCGTGTTGCTCACTCTGTAGTTTTCTGCATAGTGTATTTTTTTATTATAAAAAAATCCAGGACCACTGTGTCCATGATTTTTTTTTTTAAGTTATATAATATGAAATATTGACATCCACACTTGCCTTTTGGACAGCACATTTCTGTGTCCACACTTTCCCTCAGGCAACACTTGTTATATAAATAAATTAAAAAGTTCTTCAAGTAGGTATATTTAATTTAAATAATTACAACTATAATATTCATAATAATTGCAACTACAACATTCTAATAAATATGAACCTAAAAAAAGTTATTGTTTAATATTGATAACAATTTCAAAATATAACAATTAAATGCCAAAAGTTGAATTAACACTAATTATTGGGGAAAATTCTTTTTAAGGAATTTGATTAAAGGGAGATAATCATAGTACTGTATAGTATTATAAAATTACTACTGAAAAAAAAAAATATATAGTGATTAACACACTTTGTCTATAAGCTTATATATTTGGAGTAAGTGTTAACTATGTTAGATATCTACGTACATTAGTTGTTTACAAAATACACTGATATATATAATTATTGTTTGTAAACAAACATCTGCTTTGCATAATCATAAATCCTCGGATTTACCTTTTTCTAAGAAGACACGTGTTTTTTAATTAATTTATTTTATAAAAATATATAACCTTTTTCACGTCTGACAAAATTTGGTACCCACAAAGTGTATATAACTTGTATTCAATTGAAAGTTAATACTATAAGCTTTCATTTGATACCATATTGATATACTTTCAAGACTGTTTAGTATACATTTAATGCTCGCAAAGACAAAAATTGAAAAAAATCAAAAATCCTCAAAAAGCTGCGACAGGGTGTAAAATTAGCCTCAAACGGCAAGTTCGTCCCAAAATTTTCAATGCTAACTTGTTTTTTCTTCAAGAAGATATATAGAAGGACTTAAAACAGTATGTTAACATGGAAGATGGGGGTGTACGGGGGTTATGCTAGCCCACAGACTAATTCTGATGAGAAAATATTATGCGATTTTCGGCAGGGTAAGGGGTAATGTTTTGCCGCTAGAAGTCCTATACAGGGTGGTACTAGAACAAATTTTATTTTAAAATGTCTCCATGACATAATTTTACACGACAGATGTATAATTTGGTTGTCAATTTATATTATGAAAAAGATATTACACGCTTAGGGCTGAATAGAGCTAAAATCGGCAAAAATTATAATATTCGATTTTTCTGCAATCTACACTACAAAAGATGTTTTTTGATGATGTAATGGGTTTAATTTTCCACAAATGCAATAGTTTTAATAAATTCATTATAAATATATCGGCAAAGTTGTGTAATATTTTGTCTATTGAAAACAAAAGGCGAAAATCTCGTTTTTACGCAATTTTATCAGGGGTAGGGATAGATTTTTTGCCTCCTACGATTACTGAACTTCATAAAATATTAATAACTTGTATTCATTTGAACGATAATATAATCAGCTATCCACCAAACCCCAGTTTTTATATTCTAATAGTTGTTTATAAGCTACAAGACCTCAGCAACAGTGAAGAATAAAAAAATCTGAAAATCCGGCAAAATTGTCGAAAGGATGTAAAAAAGGGCTCAAAAATGTAAGTTCATCCCAAAATATTCAATGTTAACATGTTTTTTTTTCAAGAGAATATATAGGAGGACCTAAAAAAATATGTTAACATGGAAGGTGGGGGGGGAGGGTGCACGGGGGTTATGCTAGCCCACGGACTAGTATGTTGAATGTAAAATAATACAAACCTCCTTGTGAAATTATATATTTCAAACTATTACATCCATATTTTGTCACAATATATCCATAAATAAATGTCTAGCATACTCATTTACCTAACACGATACACAAATCTAGCAACATTTGTTTGGCTGTAATGGTTGAGTATATAGCAAAGGGAGATCATCGTTTCCGAAGCCTGGCCATACCATAAATATTCTGGCCGCCAAAAACTTGAAAATAAATAATCTGTTCTGTGTGCCCAAGTAAATAAAAAAAATAATCTGGCCTGACCTCCAGATTCAGCCAGAAATAAATAATATGTCCTGAAGTAGGCGAAAATATAATTTCTGGTCCGCAAACAAATGAAAATAAATATTCTGACCCGACAAAATTTGCCAGCCCCCCTCAGAATCAAATGGTCGTCCCCTAAGTAGTTAAAATGGTTTCCGATTCCGTAGGTTCTTAATTTGCTTTGGGTTATGCCAAGTAACCTTATACATCTTTCCGAACCTAAGTTTTCGTCGCTTACTCACCACAAAAATTGATATGCAGTATGGTCAAATTTTAACTGGATTTGTTAGTTTTTCTGTCTGTTCTCTTTTTTGTTCTTTTAGTACAGTGCACAAACATGTACATGTATATCAGTAAGCAGTAATTGATATTTGTTTCTAATCTTGTCGAATCATTGACAAACAAATGTTTTACTAACAAATCTCTTCGTCATCTTCAAAGACGTAAGAAAAACGAAAGCAGCAGAAGGTCTTATAATAAATTACATAAATCAACAAAGGAAAAGATGCTTAGTGAAATTGTGAAGCAAAAAGAAAAAGAAAACTAAGACAAGAAACGAAACGAAACAGAAAATTGATGAAAAGAAGCTAACAAATAAATTAGGAGTGAAAAGACACCGTGAAAAAAATCAAAATTTCTCATGAAAAAACTGCACATGCACGCGTTCTTCCTTGTAACTCAGATGTTTTTCGCATCAGTCAGTGGTGAAAATCTTGAAAAATCTAGTTGTAAAATGCAACTTTGCAACAATTGGGCATTCCGGCCAGGCGAATTTCAGGTGGAAAACGAATCAGAACTAAAATATTAAAAAAGCGAACTTCGGCTTGGAATCTTACTTTACGTAAAACAAGTAGAAATACAATTTCAGATGAGACAAAGAGAATAGTGTATGACTTCTGGTTATCTCCAGGTGTTTCTCATCCTACTGGAAACAAATCTGACATTATGACATTAAAAGAGAAAGACTAGGTCCTAATATTTACGCTTCACATATGGCGCAAGTTCTTGAAAAGACTCAGACTGATGCTTACACTGACTTTGTAGCAAAATATCCGAATATTAAAATTGGACAGAGAACTTTTGACAACTGAAACCCTTTTTCGTTCGGCCTGCGTCGGAAAAAGATAGGAACACATGTTGATGTAGATACCACTTTGAGTCAAATCTTCTCTTCAAATCCTGTATGAAATTTCGCAAATCGAAAAATCACTTGGAAACTTCTGAGGTTGAATCATATCCCGTTTATGAAAATTTGGGGGAAGTTATTGATGTAACTTTATGTCCAAAAGGTAAACGGTTCATATAAAACAGGTTCCCTGTTAAATATTTAGGCATTGACATTGATCAAAACCTGTCTGGCGAAAAAACAGCTAACTCTATTATTAAAAAGGTTAATTCCCGGTTGAGGTTTATGTATAGAAAGGCAAATTGTCTATCTGCCGAAACGCGGAAAACTTTAAGTATGGCACTTATTCAATGTCATTTTGATTATTCTTGTTCCTCCTGGTANAAAAAACAAACTGCAAGTGGCACAAAACAAAACAGTTAGATTCATCAAAAGCATGGGCCCAAGAACTAGTATAAAGCAAGCTGAATTATCTAGTCTAGGATTTTTAAATATTGAAAACAGAGTAAAACAGCTTCGATTGAACCATGCTCATAAAATCTATTATGATACATGTCCTTCTTATTTGAAAAATAATTTCATCAAAATTAATGAACGTCATGCCCATAATACTAGATCAAGTCAGATTAATTATGTTACACCAAAAATTAAAGGCATCGAATCAACAACATTTTACTACAATGGAATCCTTGATTGGAATTCTCTACCCGATTCGATCAAATCCATCAATGATTTGCAAAGATTTAAAAAAGAAGTGAAGTGCCACCTGATACATACCAGTGAAGAACGGGAAAGACGTGTCATATCATAATAATGACAATTATATATACATATATATTTTCATAGATAATGTACTTATTTTAAAATTAAGTAATCCCTCTACCCGCTCATGTTGATCTTTTAATGTCCACTTGAATTTTAAGCTGATACTTATAAAGGACCCCATTGGAAATAAGCTGAATGGCTTTCATGGGCTATCCTTGGTGAGAAAGTTCTCAGCAGCTACAATTGGTGGATTGAAGTTTCAGTTAAAGATGGCAGTTTTATGTTTTATTTTTAACTTAACGAGAAATTTTTAAACACTTGTGTATGATGTTGAAATTTTTAAACCTAAATATATTTTACCTTTACCATCCCTCGATCGGAAGTGTACTGAGTGTGGAGTTGGGATATTGAAGTTTTCTATGGATGAAACTGAAAAAATATCTTCTGCTGCAGACGTAGAATGGCAAATATATGAATATGTAAATGAAAACCCAAAAGGCACGGCAACAAAACGTACATTAACACTTGTTACTAGAGGCTCAGCCCCTTGAGCCTGTATCGCTCACCTGACAATAGAATGATACTGAAGCAAATTTCAAAGGGAGATAATCATTACCTTAACTGTTTTCTATATCTATGCATAAAAGATAATGTCTTTGGGCCAGGTGAGATAAAAAAAAATGATGAAAAAAGGGCAATAACTCCTAGACGGGTAATCAGATTTACTTTAAAATTGCAGGGCATGTAGATCTTGACAAGCTGAACATGTTTTCAGTTAACACTTAACATCTATCTCTTATAGTTTTTTAAATAAAGGATGAAAAGTATTAACATTTTTAAAATTTGATGAAAAAGGGCAATAACTTCAAGATGGGTAATCAGATTTACTTTAAAATTGCAGGTTAGGTAAATCTTCACATGCTGCACATGTTTGCTGTTAAACTTAACATCTATCTCTTATATTTTGTGAAATAAAAAACGAAAAGTATTCAGTAAAATTTTGAAAATTTGATGAAAAAAGGGCAATAACTCCAAGATAGGTAATCAGATTTTCTTCAAAATTTCAGAGTAGTTAGATCTTGCTGTGCTGATCATTTTTACCCCGTCAGATTTCTGATATTATTAACGGTTTTTGAGTTATTACCAAAAACGTGTAATTTTACCATATGTTCTATTTTTAGTAACAGCGGTCATGTTTGTTGGCCGAATGGAACCAAATGAAGAAGGTTTATAGAGGATCTTACATAGATGCTGCCTGCCACGTTTGGCTCCATTTGGCCAAGCAGTTTCAGAGGAGAAGATTTTTTTAACATTAGCCAATCAGAAACAACAATTGTCCTTGGTGGCCATATTTGTTGGCGGAATGGGACGAAATGAAGAAAATTTATAGAGAACCTTATATAGATGCTTTCTGCCAAGTTTGGTTCCAGTTGTTTTAGAGGAGTAGATAAAAATATGAAACAGTTAACGGACGGATGACGGACGCCAAGTGATGGCAATACCTCACTTGACCCTTTGGGTCAGGTGAGCTAAAAAAGGTCACGAAAGTTGGTGAAATGTTTGACTATTTTAAAACACTATTAGCAACATTTCCTGCCCATCAACATCGTGCTAACTGGCAAAGTACACAGATGAAATCTCTTATTCAGAATCTGCTTCCAAAACAAATATTGCATTTGTATACATGATTACTCGGAAAACTACCGCTGTGTTGAAAAGAATGAAATACAATCAAATTATTTTCAGCGTACAGAGTGTAGCTTACATGTAACAATAATACACAGACATGCGATTTTTGAATATTACGGATTAGACACTTAACGATGACTTTCCTGAGATTATAACCGAACATTTCTTTGTCATATCCCCCGACTTACAACATGACAATAATTTTACGAAATGTGTGCAACAACAGATTAAGCAATGCACGAGTTTACAGACGGATGTTCAAGTCAATAAAAATCTAGACATTGTTTGGGCGATCTTTCATTCGCAACTACGGAATACGGGTACAAAGTTTTCCATAGAAATTTCTTTGAAACCAGCCATGCTAAATTATAAGGGCCCACAAGATGCTGACGGAGGATTTTACGCAGTAATACAATTATTGAGAACGCAAAGGATCTGTTTTCATTTTGTAACAATGACTTAAAAGAACATAGAAGTGCTTTGTTTAAACGACGAATCATCCGTTATGTAGAGTCGGTTGATAGAGATAACATTCGAAATTTCAAACCAATTTCAAACAATCGTAAAATTCATCATTTATATACATTTTACTTCTAAAAGCGGAGAAAATGTAGTTTCCGATCTGTCGTGTTACACATGTGACAAATCTATAGTGTCTGATTATGAATATTGCTTACATACAGAGCATGCTGGTCAAAAGCGATTAGTTAGACCCGTAGAAGAACCCTCAAATAATGCAGATAATGAGGATAATTTCGAACGTTCCGAGAATATCACTGATCTTGTTTCTTCCTATTCTGTTGTTGCGGTTAAGGCAGAGGATGACAATATAGAATAGTACATGCTTAAAGTTACTTCTGGTCTTGAGACACTGTCTACCACTGAAAAAGATAGTTGGGACGTTGAATATTCATCCGGTTTTCAAATTTTCAGAGGATATTATTATGGCAATTCTAGAAAAGACCCCTTAACATACAAATTAATTCAAAGAAAACCAGCCATTGTTCCTGCATTATCTCTGTTGTTTATTTGTGCAGATGTTGAGGCTAAATGAATGAATGAATGAATGAATGAATGAATGAATGAATGAATGAATGAATGAATGAATGAATAAATAAATAAATAAATAAATAAATAAATAAATAATATAAGAAGTACACTATATCAGGCGACAGCCTATCCACCTCTTTATTGACGACGTTAAAATGATAATTTGTAGCGTTACGTTATTAGCAGCAGTATCTTGCGCGACGTCCATATATTTTTTCAATAACACTATTATTGTACAAGTTAGATACATTATTATTGAAACAAAACAATGTGCCCGTATTGGATATAACGGGTTTATTTTTCCGCATTCGTACTCAGGTGACGGCCTTGGTGCTACGCACATCGGCCTTCACATGAGTACTCATGCGGAAAAAGAAACCCGTCACATCCAATTGATACGGTCCGCTTCTTTTGTTTCAATAGTACTGTATCCTATACTTACACGTATCAAGAATTTACGCACGAGTATATGTTTTTACTGACTATCCAAGTTGCGGGAATTGTAATTGTTTTGTTTGAGAGCGATTTTAAATAATTTTCCCATTTATTATGACTAGGTCAAAAATATTAACCTTGTCACAAAAATGGGTCAAATTAAAATAAAACTCTCTTGTTAGTCCAGCGGCCTGTATCATCGGCCCCTATTAGCGGCCTGTATCAGCGGCCTCTATTAGCGGCCTGTATCATCGGTCTCTATTAGCGGCCTTGTACATAAGTGATCGAGGCCGCATTTACAATAGCTTTGCTGGGGGTATTATTGTACAATAACATACGGAATTTTCACGGGGCATTTGATTTCATTTATAATGCATTAGGTTTATGTTATTTTGTGGTTTTCAGTCATATCTGGCATCTGCTAAGTTTATGTTTTATCATGTTTATGATTTTTACTCCACTGGCATATTTTCAAAGTGCGCTAAGTATTTACGTCATGTTACTATATAAATGATTCTGTGACAGGAGTAAAGGCTAGGGAAAATGAAAGAAGTTACAATATTTTGTTGTTTTTGGAGAAAGAATATGGGAAGACCAATGGTCCTGAATGGTAGAGGTAAATATTTTACTAGCAACTGCATGTCTGGTTTTTAGTTAAATTATGTAATATGAGAATACACGACAATTCTGATCTCTAGAGTTTACAATCCGTGCATCAACAACATCCTGGAGCTCAATTATTGATTTTCCTGCGAACTGTCTTTTTTGGGGTCACAATTAAAAATAGCCAGAACGGAAAGATTTTGGATTATAGATAGGCTATTAAGAATGTTTTGTTTGTTTATTTCCCAAGAATTTTTATCAAGTGATATTTAATCACGAGAGACATTTATAATTATTATATCTGCTGCATAAATGTTATCCCTCATTTAAAGGATAAATGCCTTTACAGCTTAGTCAATAATAATCCGATTAAAACAATATATAAATAGATGTACTCTATTGTGTTTGACTTGGCAAAAAGCAGTAAAAATAAAACTATAAGTTTTCATTGGTTGGATTTCACACACCCCTTTTTTCCACGTGGTTGAATTAAAAATATAAATAAGGATGTTAACTTGAACATTTATTCATTTTTCATTTTAATTTTCAATATAGTACTTTTCCACAAAAATGCCAACTGATGAAAATAATGTTTGTAACATTGGACTTGTAGGAGTACCATTCAGCAAGGGACAGGTAAGATTATATTTTTTTATGTTTTTTTTAATTGCGTAGATACACATTATTCAGATTCTTTATTAAAAAAGAAAATTACTATATATTCTAGACTAACAGCATTGTGGTGTAATGGTTAGCGTGTACATTTCGAGTGCGATAGATCGCGGGTTTGAGCCCCGGTTGTGTCAAATCAAATACTATAAATTTTGTATTTGTTGCTTCTCCGATAAACACTCGTCACTAAGGAGTAAGAGCTAAGACTGGTTCTAAATCAGAATAATGTATCTGAGTAGAGCCACATGTCAATCCGTGGACTGTGTTTCAGTGAGTTAGCACAATGTATCTGAGTAGAGCGACATGTCAATCCGAGGACTGTGTTTCAGTGAGTTATCACTTTTAAAATCCAACTCAGCGTTCTGGTCTTGTTCAAAACGGACGTCATCATCCTCACCATCTCATCAAAATGTAACTTGTTCTCGCCAATATATAGCTGAAAGACTATATACAATATGTCTTGCATTCAAAGTGATTTTTCAAAGATTAACACAATTGACCAATTTGACCTGATTTTTTAAAATTAATTCGTCCCTTCTATTAATAGACACACAGTGTTAATATAGCAGAGATCGACAGTTACTGATAAGCGCTAAAAATATATTCCCCTAATTATCTCTTAGACTCGGTTTCAGAATGTAGTACAAACAATGCCAGTCTGTACTACATATTTCAATGGCGATAATGCAGAATTGAGTGAAAAACAGAACTTTGTCGGAGAAAAAAGAAAAGAAATCCCACGAAGCTACAAGACACTGTTCCTACGAAACATGCGATAGTACCACATTTAACCATTACAAATAAAAATTTACTTTGATTTTCCTATATATTTCAGCTAAAAATAAACCCTAAAAATTAACAATCCTGTTTATAGTATGTACAAATAAAAACCAATCATATAAACATAATGAGCAAATAAACAATCAAAATATAAACAATTCTGAATGTTTTGGTGTAAAATTTGTTAAAATCTATCCAGAAATGACTTCACAATATTTTTTTGAAAAAATATGGTTTTGGTTGATTATATAGGGATTTTTTTTTATATGTTGCAATACTTTTGGCAACATACTGTAGATATTCAGATATGAACACATGAAAGGTGTCTTTTGGATCCCGTTTCCCAAACCAAAGCGAAACCAAATGATAAATGTTAACGTTGGATTCGGGCATGTGGTCGTGAACTTTTTACGGTGGAAAAAGTCACACGATGGACGTATATTTGTTCCAAACATTTTGTAGGAGGGCAAGGTCCTACGGATCAACACCCGGACCCAGTACCAGCAACATATACACCGTTTCAGGTATGACAAAATATTGTCGTGATTTGATTGCATGAAAAAGTGCCGATTTCCATCTCTAAAACGTATATTGGTTTTTTT
>MJUT01052727.1:89910-103141 GCA_002080005.1 Gigantidas platifrons | reverse complement strand
GAAGGACAGACAACACAATGGATTAAAGAAAAAGGATAAAAGGAAATATAACGACCTACATAGCAATATACAGAAAACTAAAGATACAAACCGCACTAAAGCATCGGCGTGAATTCAGTTGCCCCAGATGAGTGAATTAATACACATTCACAGTAAACGACGCACGTGTTTATAAGCTGTCGGGTGAGAAAACCAATCAAATCATGACAACAGATGGTAAAAATGTTTCAAGATATCAAAAGAGTAATCGGAATCCGTAAGTCGAAGAAGGACAGACAACATAATGAGCAAACCGAAAAAGATCGAACTACGATCTACAAAACACTGCATAAAAACACAACATCGTGTGGGATATGCAGTTCCTGTTCCACTAGTGGCACTCATCGTGTTAATCTAGTTATAAACCAGGTGATTAGGCATCAACAAGGACGGGACCGGGGATGCTTACGACAATTGAAATATATCTGTGGTCATTTGTAACACAGATATTCCGTAACTTTTAATCAAGTCGTGACATCAACTTAACCACTAGGAACCCTTGGCTCAGTAGCTTCCTTGTTAGCAGCAACCATCTATCAAGGAAATCCTGATAGGAACCACAAGCTCTGGCATATCGGATCAACTGTGAGATACATACTCCATATGCATGTGGTGCTAGAATATTGCTATATGTAAATGGAAAGTTCACAATGGGAAAATTTAAATCAACTCTTCGTCAATTTCGAGGTGTAGGCAAAGGTATGGAGATGTACCTGTTGAATCCTTTATGTTAAAGCTCAGTGGGATAGATTTCATTAACAAAATGGATTTCAAATATTTTGACTTTGAGCGTCATCTGATAAAGGTTATTCCAGTAACGTACCTGATGAAGGTTATTCAAGAAACGCGTCGTTCTCGCTAAGTTTTATAACTATATTTGTACACGTGTTACTAGCACTGGGTCGATGCCTCTGCTGGTGGACAGTTAGTCCCCGATGGTATCCTCTGACCAGTACTCAGTGATTCGGCACTGACATGGTTTATTAGATATATATTTGATTTAAATTGACAGTTCTTAAATCATGTAATAATTATTAAATTTAAGGTACTCCTCCCTCGGAGATAAGTGACTTTAACATATTTAGGCTATTCTGTTGAGGCTCTTTCATTATTTTGCTGTCAATGTTTTTTTTTTTTTTTTAATTATTTGGATTTCAAATATTTTGACCTTTGAGCGTACCTGGTTATTCCAGAAACGTGTTTGATATCTTCAATCTATTTTTAATACCTACGATGGTACTGTAATTATTTAATAGAATGACATCATCTATATAGTGAAGCTTTTGACCGCTGATAAAATAGATGTTAACAATTTGAAAAGAGGTTTCGTGGAGCAATTGGCGCACCCAGCAGAATCCACATTCGATTCACATCATCATGTGTCTTTTCAATGAAATATTTTAAAACATTTGCTATTCATGTTGTTTCAGCCAGTAGATTACATATATCTTGTCTAGATAGATTAATATTGGTGATTGTATCTCAATATTTACCAGTATGTACAGATAACACAACAAAAGGGTAATCAAAAGCCATAAACCAAAGACGTACAACAGACAAATATATGTCCAATGAAATCAACAATGATCGTGGTTTCTTTTTGTGATGTCTGTTGTGGTTTCTGAATGTAAACGATGTTCTGTTCGTCTTTGCCTCATATTGTTTGCGTTATCTGTGTCTGTATGCTCATAGCCGTGTTTTTTTTCTTCGTCTTGTGTGCCCTATGTTGCCAGTTTCTGGATTTTCCTTTTTTTATTACCTCTTCAACATTCTCTACCGTTTTTTATCTACAATACATCACACAGAAAAAAAAAGATCGAAGCAACATGAACCACACTAAAACCTAGGGTGAACTCAGGTGCTTCGGATGGGTGAGTAGTTTCTGTTTTACCAGTGGCACCCGTCGTGTTTCACTTAGACGACATGAATATCTGATATTAAACGGAAATCTACTAAATCCGAGAACTTGGAACTACATTATCATATTGTTGTATCGAAAAACGTAGTTGTATATTGATCAAGCCCTTCCTATAGCTAGATGCATGTGATAGATATTTCCAATGCCACTTCATAAGTATCTGAACGCAAAGACTTCATTATACATCCCCAATACTTATTGATGTTTCAATGAATGACCTTTTAATATGCATGTAAAAGTCACTGCATTAAATTCGCATGAAATTGTGAGCGTTAGAAAGAATCCGAAGGGGCAAGCAAGAATGAACAATCCAGAGACACTGCGCACACAAAGCTCAAGACGACAACCAACAAAACAAATAAACAAAACAAAAACAAAGCACAACGTACACAACACAGACAAACTAAGAAACGGATCGTTGATAAAGGGATACTACAAATATTTATGAAAATGTATTGTTTGTTTGTTTGATGGTGTTGAACACATTTTCAAGATATATTGTAGCGGTCAGTTTTATTGGTGGAAGAAACCGGAGTATCTGGTGAAAACCACCGACCTATCGCAATTCACAGACAAACTGTATCACACAATGTTGTACACATCACCCTGACCGAGATTCAAACTCACAACATCAGTGGTGATAGGCACTTCTTGCATAGGTAGTTGTGCATCCAACTACCATACGATCACGGTCACGAAGACTCCCTGAATATATATATAGCATGTGTAGTATGTATCAGCTTATTTACCGGGAAATATTAGAATATAATTCATTTGAAGGTGATAATCCTCATTCTGCATTACTGAACAAAAGCAAGGTGCCGTCGTGGTTGTGATGGTATATATGGTAGTTGGATTTACCAATACCTGTGAAATCCCACTGATGTTGTGAGTTTGAACACCGTTCATTACAAGGTGTACTCCGGTTTCTTCCATCCATCAAACTGACCGCCACAATAGAACTGAACTATTGTTGAAAAACCACTATCCACATAATCTAAGCAAATACCCCTTAATGACTCCAGTATAAATAAAAGGAACTTCGGATAAATGATCAAAAGTTAGGAAAACATGTTGTTGTTGGTGTTCTTGATCTCGCAGTCACTGTGTTGTCTTATCCAACAACTGGTTGCCGTGTAAATCCCATACAAACACCTAAACAATTACAATATATAGGTTGGCTTATTCATACATGATGTAGGGAAGGTGGAGGATGAGTGGGGTCCCATTAACCGGTTAAACCCAACCACATGTATGTGCCTGCCTGTCCCAATTCAGGAACTGGATTTCTAACGTCATATGTCGTGGTCTTATTTGTATTCAGTGAGTTCAGTTAAAATGAGAGGTGATTGTTCGTTTTTGTTTATATTGGTGGAATTGATGACAATCACTGTTTAAATTTTTATTCATCATAATCTTTCTTGTGCGAAATTTTCGAAATTACAGTAGATATGAAAATAAAATGTTGCAGAACTACTTTTCCAAATTAAGGTAAATATGAATATAAAATGTTGCAGAACTACTTTTAGAAATTTTCGAATTTAAGGTAAATATGAAAGTGAAGTGTTGCATAATTACTATTCATTTTCATATTTACACAGTGAATGAAGATGTGTTTTTCATGACTTGTATTATAAATGAATTGTAGATGCAACAACAATAAAGACCAGAAAGCCACGTTCGTTATATTTTTATTGGTAGCTTGTGTTGTGCTGTTAATTTTGTAATCATTTTATATTTCACTAGTGGTGTTTTTTCCTCTCAGAATGATTAGATTTTGTACATGACAGACACAATTTCAGCGCATTGAATACGGACCAAACAAAGCAAATTAAAATGTGGTTCACATTAGGACAATTCCTTCAAAGTTTGCTTCATGTTGATCCAATGGTTCAAGTCGAAATTAAAATATCAAACAGCTAAGGAAGGAGGCATTGTGATGACAACAGCTCACCATCAAGTCAAGTAAGATAAAAACACGAAAAAAAATCAATGGTAAAACAAAGAAAGAAAACGATTGACCATGTATATATACTACTCCTCGGTTACTGTAAATTTAAATTTCAGCCAATAGTTATTAAGTCACTAGAACACGTGACTTACATTTAGGATGATACATTTCCATTACACACATAGTGTATTGATACAATACTTTATATCAGGTTGAGCCTGTTGTGAGAACCAACATCATAACGAGTCGCGAAGTAGTTCACAAAACGAGCAAGACTTGATGCACAGTCTTGTACCAAAACTCTATTTTGTACAGGACGTCATGTTATTTGCTGGCGTCCCTTCGCCAATGCAATGTCAAATTACTGTTCGATCACTTTCAGTGTCACTGAAGTTGTAAAACAGCTGATTAATTTCTTTAATATTTTCTACTAAATGTATGTTTTTTCCGAGCATTAACTGGATATTGTATCTTAAGTTTTACCCTTCCAAGACCATATATCTTCTGAAACGTACATGATTTCTCTATGTTCTGTCAAAATATCAGGCCATGTTTTAAAGTCTTAAAATGAAATGCCAGGCAATGTAATACACTAACTCTAACAATAGCTCTGCAATCCTCCAGAAATTCAGTATTTATTGGTCATGCATTAAATCCTCTATAGAGGTATTAAAATACATCGATTAGACAACGTTTTTCTTAAATATGGTCCACATGTACATGCACAGTGGCCATAAATATTGAAACTATGTCCTTTGAAATGAGAATATGACAGTAAATTTGCGATACACGATACGAATCAATGAACATTATTCAGTTGCTTTGCGTTGCTGACATTGATGTGTTTTTCATCATTCAAATAATATGACGTCATTACAAAATAGTTCGCCAGAGAAGATCTCGCCGAACGCAGCGCCATTCTTTTATCACCACATATATATTATACAGTGTGATTTACAACACTCATCTGTTGCTGTAAGCTCAACTATCTACCAATATTTATTAAGACACTAGAATATGCGACTTACACATAGGATGCTATTCAGATTTACAACACCCATCGGTTGCTGTAAACTCAACTATCCACCAATAATTATTAAGACACTAGAAAACGTGACTCACACATTGGATGATATTCAGATTTACAACACTCCTCGGTTGCTTTAAGCTCAAACATCTACCAATAGTTATTAAGACACTAGAACACGTGACTCACACATTGCATGATATTCAGATTTACAACCCTCATCAGTTGCTGTAAACTCAACTATCTACCAATATGTATTAAGACACTAGAATATGTGACTTACACATAGGATGCTATTCAGATTAACAACACCCATCGGTTGCTGTAAACTCAACTATCTACCAATAATTATTAAGACACTAGAACACGTGACTCACACATTGGATGATATTCAGATTTACAACACTCCTCGGTTGCTTTAAGCTCAAACATCTACCAATAGTTATTAAGACACTAGAACACGTGACTCACACATTGGATGATCACAAGCACTTGGGTCCAGGATATTTTCTTCTTCAATTGTATCAATAAAATGTGCATCTACAACGTATATGAAACCGTTTGACATGCTTCGTTGTGAAATAAACGCCTTTGGAACTATACCCCATTTTCCTAATATCTACTATATACAAGGCAAGAATGTCGAGTTTATTCTAAAAATAGCAACAAATGTACTTACCGGTATCCCCGCTGTTGTCCACTAAACAAAATCGTTTCTGATGACTTGTGGCATATTCCCGGTTTCCTTTCAACCTTATCTAACTGTTGAACACAAAAGTCTCTCAAGGCGGAGCGCTTAAATGGTTACAGTCGGATTTGTTTCTCTCAAGCGAGCTGAATTTCCACCCGGGACGGAAGTGCTTTCAATTTTCCCAGGGAAGCAACTTTTCTCGCAATCTGAGGATTTCTGAGTGGACTGAAACAAGGTAAAGTCTTAATGAGTTACGAACATCAATTATTGGCGCAAAAACGAAAACTTGGAGAAAAAAAATATGCTGATAAAAATACTTTTTTATCCGAAGAATGGAAGAAGAAAAGCATTTAGCCACGGTTGAAACAAATGAAAACATGGAAAAAGATAAAATAATTGATATTAAATGTAAACATTATTCATGGTACAAATGTCATTTTAATTTGCTCAGATTACGAGAAAAGTTGCGTCCCTTGGAAAATTGAAAGCACTTCCGTTCCGGGTGGAAATTCAGCTCGCTTGAGAGAAACAAACCCGACTGTAACCGTTTAAACGCTCCGCCACAAGATACGTTTGTGTTCAACAGTTAGATAAGGTTGCAAGGAAACCGGGAATATGCCCCAAGTCATCATAAACGATTTTTTTCTAGTGGTAACAGCGGGAATACCGATAAATACATTTGTTGCTATTTTTAGAATAACCTCGACATTTTTGCCTTGTATATAGTAGATATTAGGAAAATGAGATATAGTTCTAAAGGCGTTTATTTCAAAACGAAGCATGTCAAACGGGTTCATATACGTTGTAGATGCACATTTTATTGATAAAATTGAAGAAGGAAATATCCTGGACCCAAGTGTGGATGATATTCAGATTTACAACCCTCATCAGTTGCTGTAAACTCAACTATCTACCAATATTTTTAAGACACTAGAACACGTGACTTACACATAGGGGTTATTCAGATTTACAACACTCCTCAGTTGGTGTAAGCTCAACTATCTACCAATAATTATTAAAACACTAGAGCACGTTACTTACACATAGGGTGATATTCAGATTTACAACACTCCTCGGTTGGTGTAAACTCAAATCTCTGCCATTGGTTGTTATAACAATAGAACGCACGGCAGTGTTATACCTTAGTATGTCCACTGTTACATTCAATTGCGGTTGCTGGGGGTCCCTAGTTTGGTGTGTGGATCTCTTTGACCTATGCAGCAAGTAAAAAACAAATGATTTCGGATAACATTGAAACAAAGTCTATGTTTTTGTCTGTGTATAGAAATTAAAAGACTTTTGAAAATATGAAAGGAGTAAGAAGAAGCCGTAAATCGAAGACAAAAGTAGACTACGTACGATTTATAAAAGTAGGCTACGTACGATTAACTGATGTGGGCTACGTACGATTTACAAAAGTAGGCTACTTATGATTTACTGAAGTAGGCTACGTACGATTTATTAAAGTAGGCTACGTACGATTTACTAAAGAAGGCTACGTACGATTTACTAAAGTAGGCTACGTACGATTTACTAAAGTAGGCTACGTACGATTTATAAAAGTAGGCTACGTACGATTAACTAAAGTAGGCTACGTATGATTTACAAAAGTAGGCTACGTACGATTTACTAAAGTAGGCTACCTATGATTTACTAAAATAGGCTACGTATGATTTACAAAAGTAGGCTATTTATGGATAAACTACCTACGTATTACAAAAACCAAAGAACCACAAACAGATCGATTAAACTTCAATGTCCCTGAAGCGTAACGACAGGTGTGGTATACGTATTTGTTGTAGGAAAAGGTCAAAATCAATGTCATTAAGCACTCAGGCAGAAGTATGCTGATGAAATCGGTCGACATGTCCTCCAAGTTGACACAAAGGGGAATAATTAACATAGACTGAATAAATAAAATGGATCAGACGTTCTAGTTCTAGTTATTTTGTTGGTGTTTTTTTATCTGACTTAGGTGTAGGTATTCCACGTTCGCCTTGTAGGGAGCGCCCTAATTTTAGGAACGGTCGTTCATGTTATACATCGTATAATTAGAGTAAAATAAGAAGTATCTTGATTTACAAATTAGCAGAAATGAATCTACAAAAATGTGTACAGTATGTATATATAAAATACTTTACATTGCAAACAGAGGGATTCATCAGAATCCGTACATCGAAGAGGAACAGACAAAACAATGGGGGGAAAAGTACAAAGAACAAACAAAATATACACATGAAAATAAAGATCGGGAAATACGATCCCCACTAAAAACCGGTGCTCCGGAAGGGTAAGCAGTTCCTCCTCCACTAGCAGCACCCGTCGTATTGATCTAGTTGCAAACCCGGTGATAAGATGTGAATAAGGAAAGGACCGAGAAGTGTTTACGACAATTGGAACATATTCGTGGTCATTTGTAAATTATCAATGAAAATACGATTTGGTTATATAATGATGGGCACTGAATCCAAGATTGCATGATTACCAGAACACAAGGCGAAGACAGAAATAATAATCAAAGATGACACTTACCGCAACAGAAGGTGAAAAAGAAAATAGTAATCAAAGATGGCACTTACCGCAACACAAGACGAAGATGGATATAGTAATCAAAGATGACACTTACCACAACACAAGGCGAAGATGTAAGCATTAATCAAAGATGAGAAAGACTTGTAAATCATTCCTGTTGATTTGTACTATGAAGTCAATGTCTTGACAAAATAACAGATAAGACACACTTTGCCAGTTTACATTTCGCAAATTCAATGTTATTAGTACATGTAGTTGTTTATGCGTACACCTGTCTTTGATAAAGAAATAAAAGGAACAAACCTTAATTTTAATTTTACTACCTCTCATCAAAGATGACATACCAAATACAGATAAACAAAATAAGAGTGTGTATATACACATATCACTCATTTAATAATTACAAAATTATATTTGAAGCATTGATGGTCAACTATTACACCAATATCAACCAGAAGAACACTTGTCACCTACAATTTCTGCCCATAGAAATCAAGGTCCTTGCATGGTCTAGGATATGTGCCGTGGTTAAACCGACCAATGAGATTCCAATCCCCTCGTGATAACTGGATTGCAAAGGACTATGCAGATAAAAGAAAGCAATATTATATAAACGTTAGAGAATACTGAAGGAGCAATCAAAAATGTTCAATCCAGAGACACTGACAAATAAAAGTTAGAGAAGACTGAAGGGGCAATCACAAATGTACAATCCAGAGACACTGACAAATAAACGTTAGCGAATACTGAAGGAGCAATCAAAAATGTACAATCCAGAGACACTGACAAACATTCCCTCGTATTTCGCAACGTGCTACATGTATCTGAGACTGTGTATTTCTATTTTCATCTAAATATTGCAATGGTCTGTGTGTAAATGTGTATGTTTTTATTTACTGATTCATATATTGTGATATACATATTTTCTATTGAGAGAGGCCCGGGGGGGTGCTTGATGATTTAGGTAGTTGGATTACGTAGCATCTCATACAAGCCTATCAATACGGCGTGGGTTCGTACCCTGCTTTGTAAATTACAAAAAAGGGTGTACTCGACTCGCAGCCGCAAGTGATAAAACTTACCAGTTGCTTGCTTATGTTCGGTGTTTCTCACCGGGTACTCCGGTTTCTTCCACCACTAAAACTGGTCACCATGACATAGCTGAAAGTGGCGTTAAACACCCAAAAATCAATCCATCAATCAATCAATCTATTGAGATTTTAAGAGCATAAGCAGGATGAGCGCCGTCAGAAACCAAAGGAGTCATACAATGTACATGGTTGTTAAAACATTCAGTAATGTCAATTCGACTTTAAAAAAAAGATAAAATAATTTAACGAAAAAGGTTTTTTATCAGTCTATGGCACACAAATAAACTGATATGTTTCCGAAGCTTTTCCAATTATTATGTCATTTACCCAGAAATTTTGTAATTTAACTTTTATTATATTAAAAATCACAGCTGGGGAGTATTATCATATTAAACCTACCCTGTAATAATTATTATTGTAGACAAATATGTTTATCATGTCATAATCTGAGCCAGGCTAAAAGTTGACATCTTTTTAATTTAAGATATATAGAATCTAACACCGGCAAAAGTGCAAGACATGGAAATCTCCGACACCCAAGGGTAAGATTTCAATCGTTCGCTGACGAGGCTCGCCGAGTCAGCGAACGATTGAAATCTTACCCGACGGTGTCGGAGATTTTCCTGTCTTGCACTTTTTGCCTGTGTTTGATTTTATTTCTCACTTTTATCAGCTGTTACCTAATTGTTTTGTTTACATTCTCGATCGAGCGTTTTCCCGCAAATTTTGTTTCCATTGCTGAAGTAAATATTCAATTTATTCATATCATGCATCCGTGTCTTGGCAGTATTTTAAATGTATTTCATAATAAAATACAATGTATGTAATAAATATATGATAAATGTATCTCAACACTACACCTGTGGCTGTGAAAAAATATTTGAATTTGGTCAAAGGGAGGTACGTTAGTTACTAACAAGGGAGAACACTCTATTATTTACTCAAAGTAAACAAACATTGACTTGAAAGTCATACACCGTGAAACATGAAAGGTGCACGATAGTTAAATTATTAGCTAGCAGAATAGTATACATACATTAATTTAAAAATACTTATGTAATAGAATCGTGGTTTTATTGGTGAAGTATGGAGAACTGGGGGCAGTTGACATAAACTGTACACCATGTAATTGCCGGTAAAACGCACGTGATTTTTTTGTCTTGCACTAGTGCAAGATAAGACAATCTCACATCGCTAAAAATAGGAACTGGCCTGTCTCAAAAGTGAGAAATAATAGATCCAAACCTTCACAGTAATTAGAGATATAATTAATTTACTGTAACAAAGACCACATTTAAATTGTGTATTGCTTGCGTTGTCGCATGATTTGACAAGTTACACGTTTATTATACAGCTTATTGAATTACTTTGCAATTTCTATAATGGTATAGATATATATCAGAAACATAATGACGTAAACATACAGTAGTTTTGTCTAAAATCACGATGTTTAAATCTAAGCCAAAAATAAATTAGGACAAGAACCAACTATAAAAGTTAACATATAACACGTTACTAAGGTACATTGTTCCTTTTATTGCATTGTTTGGCAACACAACATGTTTTTTTTATAATTATTTGACGTTGTATATAAAGGCATAAAGTGCGATCAGAACCGTTAACATCCAGTAGCTTTGTCTATCAACTAACACATATAATTGTTAAATATAAAACCATATGAACATTTAAGAAAAAAACAGAGAGTCTGAAGATGTCTACCGTCAAAAATCCTACTTTCACTTTCGATTTAACACAGATGCAGGTGGTTTCTTTCCTATGCAGAACCATTTTTCGCCTTTTGAGAACGAAAATTCGATGAGGCAGTTCAGTATACAATTCACAAAGGTAAACGAACAGAAAGTCTCAGGATAAAAAGTCACAAAACTCCTAGGACAAAAAGTCACAATCTATATTTTTTACCCTGGTGGACAAACAGTCACAATCTATATTCTTTACCCTGGCGGACAAAAAGTCACAACTGTGACTTTTCGTCCGTGACTTTTCGTCCGTGACTTTTTGTCTGTGACTTTTTGTCCTGTGACTTTCTGTCCTACATTCGTATCAAACATATCCTGTGACAATTTGAATTCAAAGAATAGCCTTTTTAATAGTGATTATGCGATTTCACAATAAAACATATGGAGGATCACTTGAACTTTATGATCGCAAGCAATACATGTATGCAAATATATAATAAAAAATTATGCATTAAAATATTTCAAGTATAAATGTCACAATACACATTTAGCATGTATGTGGGAAAATAAAAGTGACTTTTCAAAATTATTGTTAGCACAGGCAAGGGCGTTTATATACGTCCTTGGCACAAGCACTCGTGTCACGGAATGGTAACCCACGGAATTACCGCCCCCTTTCTGAGTACTTATTTATTTTCAATAAAAATTCTTTCTTATTTCATCTCTTTTCCCTGAATGTATTGTGGATAATAAGAAGGTAAATACTTATTAGACAGAATAAAACACATTTTTGGGGGGTCTTTTTAATGATTGATAACTGACCCAAGTTAGGCTAAATAAATGAAATGTGACCTAATGTGTTAATTACATTTCATTAAAAACATACATGAATTCTATAAATTTTAATTTCTTATCTAATTCTTATCTTAGGTTGTTATTTTCATTGAATGGCATCTCAAAATAGATGACATCACAGTGGGGGCTCTTCCTGTATAATCAGTAATTGTATTGTCCAAGTATTGTTACTTGTATTTTACCCGAGAACTAATTAGTACATATACTGTATGTGATATGTATAAGAATGTTGTAGTATTGTTGCGTAACCAAATGTAATTAAGTTTAATGAACTTTTAAGAATTAGGATACATTTTGTAGATGTGTATTGCAGAGCCGTTTGTTTATTGTGCAAAAAACTAAACTATAATCGTTTTTTATATAAAAAAAAAGCCAAATACTATGTATTCGGATAATTAATTATGATTCTTTAAATAACAACACAATTTCATTAAAACTCCATATCAGAACAGAAAAAAAAGAAGAATCATAATCGTAGAGTTCAACTTTTTTTTTGGGGGGGGATAACAATACTTGTACATTTTTCATACATTTCAGAAATATTGTTTATTTAAAGTATTACAGTTTCATTTAATATATGAATTTTGACAACAGTTTAATAAAAAAAAAATCAAGTTGTTGAATTTTAACAGACTTATTCATACATTTTTAGATTGTGTTTTACTTTTTTTTATTTTTTTATTATTATAAATTTCACTTTTGAGACCTTTTACAAAAGTTTAATTTTTTTCCCTCAAGTTGTTCAATTTTTACAGACTTATTCTTATATTTTTAGATTGTTTTTTTCAGTTTAGTTTAGTATTTTATATAATAAATTTCATTTTTCAGACCTGCATTACTAAGGGAAATATTACATGTTATATTTAATTAAAATGTAATGAAAATGAAGTAACATATATTTAGTTAAGAAGAAAAATTATAATGGTAAATTTAATGAGAAATGAAATAATATATACTTTTTGGAAATTAAAAAAAAACCATATACATGTATAAATGAAGAAAAATTTAAATGAAGAAAATGACAAATTGATGAATAGTACCCATCTCCACAGTATCACCTGTGGTTCCAATATACAACATGAAATGACTAATTACCTATATGTACAGGTAAAACCATCACTCATAGGTGACTTACCTTTGTATTTCATAAGTTATAAGTATAATATGTTCAGATGAATGTTTTCATTGAGAATAATATTGGAAAATTATGCACAGAATGAAATAAAAGGTTATGGTGTATATGCATAAATTAATTACATCAAGAAAAATAAATAATTGGAAACAAATTTCATGTAATAATTTTTTTAAATCTGTTAAAAATTTTCAAAGTAATGTTCAGAATCTGTTCAGACTCTGTTCAGACTCTGTTCAGACTTTTAAGTAATGTTCAGACTCTGTTCAGACTTTTAAGTAATGTTCAGACTCTGTTC
>MJUT01052727.1:72174-87396 GCA_002080005.1 Gigantidas platifrons | reverse complement strand
AAACGTAGGATACATGTGTATTACAAACGTAGGATACATGTGTATTACAAGCGTAGGATAAATGTGTATTACACACGTAGGATAACTGTGTACTACAAACGTAGGATAACTGTGTACTACAACCGTAGGATAACTGTGTATTACAAACGTAGGATACATGTGTATTACAAACGTAGGATAGATGTGTATTACAAACGTAGGGTACGTGTGTATTACAAACGTAGGATACATATGTATTACAAACGTAGGATAACTGTGTATAACAAACGTAGGATACCTGGGTATTGCAAACGTAGGATACCAGTGTATTACAAACGTAGGATACATGTGTATTACAAACGTAGGATACATGTGTATTACAAACGTAGGATACATGTGTACTACAAACGTAGGGTACATGTGTATTACAAACGTAGGGTAACTGTGTACTACAAACGTAGGATACATGTGTATTACAAACGTAGGGTAACTGTGTACTACAAACGTAGGATACATGTGTATTGCAAACGTAGGGTAACTGTGTATTACAAACGTAGGGTAACTGTGTACTACAAACGTAGGATACATGTGTATTACAAACGTAGGGTAACTGTGTACTACAAACGTAGGATAACTGTGTATCACAGATGTAGGATACCTGTGTATTACAAACGTAGGATACCGATGTATTACAAACGTAGGATAACTGTGTATTACAAAAGTAGACTATCTCTGCATAGACTACCTCCGTATTGAAATAAGTAGGTTATATATGGCATAGACTACTTACGTATTACAAATGTAGGTTATCTATACCATAGAACACACGCGCATTACAAAAATAGGCTGTCTATGCATATACTACATACATATTACAAAAATAGGATATATATACATATACTACCTACGCATTACAAAAGTAGGATATATATACATTTACTACATACACATTGCAAATGTAGGATATTTATACATATACTACCTACCTATTACAAAAGTAGGATATATATGCATATACTACCTATGCATTACAAAAGTAGGCTGTCTATATATATACTACTTACCTATTACAAAAGTAGGCTGTCTATATATATACTACTTACCTATTACAAAAGTAGGCTGTCTATATATATACTACTTACCTATTACAAAAGTAGGCTGTCTATATATATACTACTTACCTATTACAAAAGTTGGATATTTATACATATACTACCTACGCATTACAAAATAAGGTAGCTATGTATAGACGACATCTTTGTACAAGAAGAGTTTGAAGATACCAAAGGGGATATCAGAATCTGTATTTCGAAGAGGAACAGAATAAACATTACCAATAGAAAAAGTACAAAAGTACAAACAACGATCTATAAAACATACACATAAAACTAATGATCGAGTAACACGAACCCCACTAAACCAGGGATGACCTGATGTTATCCAACAGTAGGCTATCTAAGCATATGATACGTAGATATTCCCAACGTATGTTACCTATGTATTACACAAGTAGGATGTCTATGCATTAAAAAATTAGGATATTTATGGAGAGACTATCTACGTATTACAAAAGTAGACTACCCACCGAGAGGCGAATTTAGAGGGGGTGTGCGGGGCGTGAGCCCCCCTAAAATTCGCAAAGCTTATGTTATACAACGTTAATTAAGCAGTGCAACAAACAACCTTTTCATGAATGGTTAACTTCAAGATAGAAAGCTTGTGTTATTTTGATCACAATGAATCCCTATTATTACTGTGGCAGCTATCTTACCTGAAACTGTTCAAAAGTCAAAATGAATAGTAGTGATATTAGGAGTAAATTTGGGATATCATTCTAAAAAGCTCTACCCATTGATAAATGATAAGTATACTGTCTTTCCGGATGAAGCTTTTCGTTTCGCCGTTGGTTCATTCATTGAACACGTATGATTCGTTCTTGTTTATAGACAAACAAAGGCGAATATGTTAACATTAATGTTCAATGAAGCGATTCTGATAATCTCATTTAGTTACGTTAGCTAATCAGAAATCAACAACAAGTTCATGTATTGACAATTTCCGCTTTTGTTTGTCTATAAACAAGAACGGTCGAATCATACGTTTTCAATGAATGAATCAAACGACGAAAAGAAAAGCTCCATCCAGACGGGCAGTGTTAACTAGAACCACCCGAAAGTACAGATCAATTAATGAAATGAGGAATACGATAAAACTAAACCAATAGTTCTTTGGAGGGTTAAAATATCGTGATCAATCAGTCATGAGTTGAACAATTCGCATCACGGTTATTCAAAAAGAGTTTTACTTTAGGTTCTTATAATCTGACAAAAACATGCTGTTCACAATTATCCGAAAAAATTAGGCTCAAGGTCAAGTTTTTTTGGTCTGATAAAAATGGTGTGGTTGGTTCAAAATTGTCGTTCAAATAAATGTGTGTAATTCTTCAAACCCCGAGAGCTTAAGGGGTCTCTCCTGCACCTGCCGCGGACCTTAAGCGATGCCCAGACACCTCGCATACTCACGCCCCTCTAACCACATATCCTGGGTCCGCCCCTGCCACCCACTACAATAGTATGCTGCCTACATATTAAAAACGTATGATGCCTACGTATTACAAAAGTAGACCACCTCCGTATTACAAAAGTTGTTTACCTACGTATTACAAAAGTAGACTAGCTACGTATTACAAAAGTAGACTACCTATGAATTACAAAGTATGATACCTGCGCATTACAAAAGTAGACTAGCTACGTATTACAAAAGTAGACTAGCTACGTATTACAAAAGTAGACTAGCTGCGTATTACAAAATTAGACTACCTACGTATTACAAAAGTTGACTACCTACGTATTACAAAAGTAGACTACCTACGTATTACAAAGGTAGACTACCTACGTATTAGAAAAGTAGACTACCTACGCATTACAAAGGTAGACTACCTACGTATTAGAAAAGTAGACTACCTACGCATTATAAAAGTAGACTACCTAACTACCTATGAATTAGAAAAGCATGATACTTACGTATTAGAAAAGTAGACTACCTACTTATTACAAAAGTATACTAGCTACGTATTACAAAAGTAGACTACCTATGAATTACAAACGTATGATACCTGCGCATTACAAAAGTAGACTACCTACGTATTACAAAAGTAGACTACCTACGTATTACAAAAATAGACTACCTACGTATTACAAAAATAGACTACCTACGTATTAGAAAAGTAGACTACCTACGTATTAGAAAAGTAGACTACCTACGTGTTACAAAATTAGACTACCTACGTATTACAAAAGTAGACTACCTAGGTATTACACAAGTAGACTACCTACGTATTACAAAAATAGACTACCTACGTATTAGAAAAGTAGACTACCTACGTGTTACAAAAGTAGGCTACCTACTATTACAAAAATAGACTACCTACGTATTACAAAAGTAGACTACCTACGTATTACAAAAGTAGACTACCTACGTATTACAAAAGTAGACTACCTACGTATTACACAAGTAGACTACCTACGTATTACACAAGTAGACTACCTGCGTATTACAAAAGTATGCTGCCTACGTATTACAAAAGTAGACTACCTGCGTATTACAAAAGTATGATACCTACATATTACAAATGCATGCTATCTACGAATTACAAAAGTAGTCTTACCATAACACAAGGTTGGGATGAAAATAATAACATCTTGTTAAACATTCCTGTTAATATCTATTATAAAGTCAATGACTTGATCATATAACAGATAAGACATATTACCAGTTTACCTTGCACCAATTCCATTGTTATAAGTACATCCAATGGTTTATGCGTACGGGTGTCCTTGATAAAAAATTAACGGAATAAATCTTTATTTTTATTTGGGTACCTCTCATCCAGGCTGACATACCAGATACAAATTACATTGTACTAGTATGTATATGTAAATATCATTAGTTTAATAAATAAGAAATTACATGTCAATCATTGATGGTCATCAATTGCACCAATATCAACAAGACGAACACATTTCACCTCCAATCTCTGCAAATATAAATCAAGGTTCTTGAGTGGTCTGGGATATGTGGCGGAGTTAAACCGATCAATGAGATTCCAATCCCCTCGTGATAACAGGATCCATAAGGATTGTGCAGATATAAGAAAACCATGAAAATAAACGTTAGAGAATACCGAAGGGACAATAAATAATAGACAATCAAAAGAAACTGTCAATATAGGTATACACAAGACGAATAACGACAAAACAAGAACGCAACACATCATATGTTTGACACTAACAACACAAACTAACACAAATAAAGTAAATAAGACATGAGCCCTCCTACGAACAACTAGAGGTAGAGACGAACCGAATATTGTTTTTATGCGGAAATTGAAGCGAACATCATAACACAGACCTAAACAAAACATACTCAGAATGTCAGAATACTCGACAATGGAATGAAATTGAAGATACACGTTAAAATAATACCATTTCAAATGACAACAAAGTCCTGATCGTGATAGTATTACAGTTGCGTTTAAAAAATCCGTGCCTATCACCACTGAAGATATGTTTTCAACCCCTGTTCATGACTAGGTAAACTCCACTCAGCACACCGGGATACAATTTGGCAATGAAACTAAACATAAAACACACAATAGATGGGAAATAAAATATTTTACTGATATCCAAATCCAAAGCCAAAGCATTAACACATCAACAATAAACACAGTATGTATACTGAAATCAGAACGGGTTATATATTAGGAACACCTGTTTTATAAACGGGCTACCCATTAGGAACACCTGTGTAATAAACAGGCTACCCATTAGGAACACCTGCGTTTTAAAAGGCCTACCCATTAGAAACACCTGAGTTATAAACGGGCTACCCATTAGGAACAACTACGTGATAAACGGGTTACACATTAGGAACACCTGTGTTATAAACGGGCTACACACTAGAAGCACCTGTGTAATAAACGGGCTACCCATTAGGAACACCTGCGGTATAAACTTGCTACCCATTAGGAACACTTGCTTTTTAAACGGGCTACCCATTAGGCACACATGTGTTATAAACGGGCTATCCATTAGGGAAACATGTGTTATAAACGGGCTACCCATTTGGAACAACCACGTGATAAACGGGCTACCCATTAGGAACAAAAACGCGATAAACGGGATACCCATTAGGAACAACCACGTAATAAACAGGCTACACATTAGGAACAAATACGTGATAAACGGCCTACCCATTAGGAACAACTACGTGATAAACGGACTACCCATTAGGAACAACTACGTGATAAACGGGCTACCCATTAGGAACACATGTGTTATAAACGGGCTACCCATTAGGAACATCTACGTGATAAACGGGCTACCTATTAGGAACAACTACGTGATAAACGGACTACTCATTTTGGAACAAGTACGTGATAAACGGACTAACCATTAGGAACACATGGGTTATAAACGGGCTACCCATTAGGAACATCTACGTGATAAACGGACTAACCATTAGGAATACATGTGTTATAAACGGACTACCCATTAGGAACACACGTGTTATGAACGAGCTACCCATTAGGAACACCTGCGTTATAAACGGGCTACCCATTAGGATCATCTACGTGATAAACGAACTACCCATTAGGAACACATGTGTTATAAACGGGCTATCCATTAGGAACACCTGCGTTATATGTAATTCTCGTTTTTAGTGAGGTTCCAGTTTTCTGCCATTATGTCGTTTATCTTTTATATTGTCTGTCCTACGTAGAAATATTACATAGTTGAGTGAGTGAGTGATTGTTGTTTAACGCCAATATGGCAATTTTTGCAGCTATATCATGGCGAGAAAAAGTTAATTGTTAATGAGATGATGATGATGTGGTTCCCTCTGTTCAAGACCAACATGCTGAGTTTACTTTTTATAGTGCTAGCTCACCAAAACAACAGTCCGCAGATAGACATGTATGACCTATTTGTAAAATATTAATTATAGTATGTGTTGCAAGAAAAGCCTTAAGTTACCTAAATGGTATAGAGACAACAGAAATAAAAGAACAGTTGCAGGATCCGATCAGAAAATCATAGTAACAAAGACAAAATATATACCATCAACAAATATGTTGTCAATCAAAGACTCCAGCGTGTATATGATATCAGTTTTATTATGATTATTTACATTGATATACTTAAAGAACTATACAGTATTTAATGATTGGATACACAATTTTGGTTTGTTTTTGTAACCATGCTCTTGTTTTTCCAATCCAAACGTTTTTTTATTTTTTTTATTTTTTTTTTCTTTAAAATCAAAATATTATCTTTAAATAAATCGGTATATGCCACACGATGATCGATATTATCACCCGTGTTACCATATTAACACCAATATACCGAATATCAATAGAAGATATTTTGTCATCCGGGGACTTTTTAAGGCGGGGAACGTATGTTAGATGTCTTTTTTCTTGTCAATGATCAATTCTAACTTTATTGTATCAAAGAGAGCAAGACACAAAGTGATATACTGTCCATTGTGAGTGTAAATAAGTTTCAACATATTCAAACTTTCGAATGCTTTTTCGTGATTGCAGAACCCACATCTGATTTACGTCAATAGATAGGGTTAATATTCAGTGATAACATATATTTAAACCAATATATTTTTAGGAGAATTAATCCGGTCCTTCCTTCATTTATCTCTTACCATAGGATTTGTGACAATAGTGACACAACGGGTACAGAAACTCCTTGTCATCCCTCTGTGTCCGAGTTCGCCCCCTCCTATAGTGAGGCTTATGTTGCTCGATCGTTACTTTTATGCGTGATGTTTTGTAAATCATTGTCCTTTGTCTCATTTCCGTGATTTACGGTTTCTGATTACTCTTTCGTGTCTTACTGATTCATTAAAGTATTACAATCTCTATACTAGACAAATAATTGTTTTCTGCTATTGTGATCTTAATGTAGTTCACTAGTCAAACTGTAGCTACAAACTCACACGGAGATAGTTAGTTCCTCTTTGACTTTGGTGGGGGTTCGGTTGTTCATTTTGACCGAGATAGTTAGTTCGTCTTTGACTTTGGTGGGGGTTCCAGTTGTTCATTTTGACCAATTACATGTCTTCATGTTTTTGACCCCGTATTGTCATTATTGTTTGTTTTTGTTATGAGTTTTTAATTTTAATTTTTCGTTTTTTGTTGTGTATTTATTTGGGTTTTCTTGTATTGTTTTTTTTATATTCGTTGTTTGCTTTTGTTTATCTCCCTTATTCCACTACTTTACAGTCTATGTTAATACTATGGATCATGTTTACGTTCTACTTTGTTACCTTGTTTATTTCTTTACAAATACAAAATGTATTGATTAAATTTAAACCGAAAGAAATTTTTAATGTGGAAAAACCCATTGCAAATATCTATTTATTGTAACGAGGACTGAACATCCAAAATGGCAGGTAATATTAATACAAATCGATAAATTCTAGAATTAGTGAAAATAGAAGAAACCAAACTGGTGTAAAATAAGTACATTTGAGAATGTATGTCTTGTCTTGTATACTGGTTTGGAGGTGAAATGATAAAATGACCATACAACCTACAGGTCCCTTAAAAAGGTCAAGCTGGTCAAATGAGTATGTCACTTAAACCTCATAAAATACCACAGCTGTGGAGTGTAATCATATTAAACCTATCCTGTATTAATTATTATTGTAGACATATATGTGTATCTTGTCATAATCTGAACCGAGGTTAATATTCAGTATCTTTTTAATTTAAGATATAATAGATCCAAACCTCCACAACAATAAGAGATACAATTAATTTACTGTAACAAAGAACACATTTAAATTGTGCATTGTTTCCATTGTCGTATGATTTTATTATACATCTTATTGAATGACTTTACAGTGTATATAATGGTATAGATATAGAAGAATTGCTTATTATTTATAGATTCTCTCATGGCAACAAGAACAATTACTGTAAATCAAAATATTTATTTTGGCGAAGAGTGCACATGAATGGTACATTATTGGGCCGCCGAAACGATCAAAATGGCAGGCCATATTTAAGCATTATTATTCATTAAAACTTTATGCATTATAATTATTGTACATTATGCATTATAATTATTGTTCATTATGCATTATAATTATTGTTCATTATGCATTATAATTATTGTTCATTATGCATTATAATTATTGTGCATCATGCATTATAATTATTGTTCATTATGCATTATAATGACCGTACAATCCACATTATGCATTAAATTACTGTTCCTTCCACATTATGCATTATAATTACTGTTCAATCCACATTAAGTATTACAATTTAAAAACATTATTGCCCTACGGATACTGGCCGTGGGAACAGAAGGTCAGTAAAAATCAGAGGAAATTGTCCAATACAGAAATTATGCAATATACTGGATGTTGTGTCGCTAACTATACGCACAAACCATTATCCATTATATCCATTAGCCTTCCAGTCGTGGCATTTGTAGCGGAACTCAGGAATTAACCTGAAATGATAAATAAGAAAGCAACAGTATCCGATACAAAATGAGAGGTGAGTGGGTGGGTTTTTAAAATATACCACCCTATTCTACCAAAAATGTTTCTGTTGCAGAATTTCCGTGTCAACACTCCCAGACAATATTCAGAAATGATGTTTTGACATCACATTAACTGATTTGCCCTATTTCGAGTCATGTGGTATAATTTCCAAGAAGTCAAAGGAATTCTAGTTTCACTATCGGGCATGCAGCAAAAGCGAGATAACTCAAATGAAAATACGTGAAAGTTTAACGAAACATTCTCTTTCTTAACTAATCCAATTTATTCTATATCGAATAAATTTACTTGTCACAGAAATTGGTCGTCGTTGAATATTGTGTCTGTATCTCAGAGTCGTCTGGTTATTGTAGTTTCCTTTGTAGGTCATACGGTCATGCACATGTCCTTACTTATGATTGGTTAGAGTGGGATTGTAGATAATTGCTTACGCTTCCTAATTATGCTTCGGAAAAAATGCCTAATAAATCATTGGTTTTATTTGACTGTATTACGTTTTTATCTTAATAACATATAACTTGTCATCATCCAATTTGCAGACTTGTATGAACTGCTTCATGAAATCTATTGGGGCAGCTAGTGAAGATAATCTGAAAAGAGAAAATAATACATAGGATTAGTCCTGTATTCAGTTTTAAAAGAGAAAATAAAATATGGGATTAGTCCTGTATTCAGTTTTAAAGATAAAATATGGGATTAGTCCTGTATTCAGTTTTAAAAGAGAAAATAAAATATTGGATAAGTCCTGTATTCCGTTTTAAAGAAAACAATCGTTGCTATACATAGATACACTAACATGTACCTGGCAGATATGTATTCTACATGATCAATGTATCACATATGGGGAACCTAAATAGCATCTCAATGGGGGAACCTAACTAATCACGAAAAATAGATGTACATTTAATACATGTAGCCGACCTTGTAAATGAGGTCAAGGTCAATTAACACAGTCATTGCTGACAAGAGTGAGAGAGTGATTGTTGATTAATGCCAACTGAGGAATTGTTCAGCCATATCATGACGAGGACAAAGTGCATTCGATGAGACGATAAAGATATTAACTCTCTACTAGACCATCACTCTTATTTGGATTTCATTGTCGTTTTATTGTCTTGTCACATAAACAGGTAGGGAAACTATAGTTCGCAATTGTCTTGTTACATAATCAGGTAGGACAAATATAGTTCGCAATTGTCTTGTTAAATAATCAGGTAGGTAAAATATAGTTCGTAATTGTCTCTTCACATAATCAGGTAGGAACAATATAGTGCTTAATCGTCTTTTCACATAATCAGGTAGGAAAACAATAGTGCTTAATCGTCTTTTCACATAATCAGGTAGGAAAACAATAGTGCTTAATCGTCTTTTCACATAATCAGGTATGAAAAAATATAGTTCGTCATTGTCTTGTCACATAATCAGGTAGGAAAAATATAGTTCGTCATTGTCTTGTCACATAATCAGGTAGGAAAAATATAGTTCGTCATTGTCTTGTCACATAATCAGGTAGGACAAATATAGTGCGTAATTGTCTTGTCACATAATCAGGTAGGTAAAATATATTTTGCATTTGTCTTGTCATATAGTGATGCAGGAAAATATGTAGTTCGTAATTGACTTGTCACATAATCAGGTAGGAAAAATATAGTTCACAATTGTCATATAATCAGGTCTGTAGATGATGGCTGAGTTTGTGTTTTATCTGCTTTTATGTAATGGTAGCTTAACAGACTGTATTTATTTTGTCAACGCAATTTGACATAATTCGCTAATAATCTTAAATGTTCTGATTAATTGTCAATATTTTACCTTTGAATTTAAATATATATAACAGCCCTCTGTAAACATGGATTTCTACAGATAACACCGTTCCAGTCCTTTGCTAGATGTTATCAGTTGTAACAGTAATATCATTACTGATAGTTCTGATATATAGTGGAAAATATAACGACAAAGTGTTAAATGGTAGCTTAACAGACTGTATTTATTTTGTCTAGCAAATTTTACATAATTCGTTAACAATCTGAAATGTTATGCTTAATTGTCAATATTTCACCTTTTAATTTAAATATATATAACAGCCCTCTGTAAACATGCATTGCTACAAATAACAACGTTCCAGTCCTTTGCTAGACATCAACAATTGTCACAGTAATAACATTACTGTTACTGTGATGATACCTCTGTTGGTGGACTAAATTACTGTCACATCGAGAGGTCACATTGGCTGTGTAAATAAAATAGGCTATTTAACAGCTATAAAATCTATTTATTTAATTAGCAATTGATCGACCCACAGCTGAGTGACATTTTTGTATCATGTTCCGACGTATGTTTTTTTTTCAGTATATTCTTTAAATATTGATTTATGTTGTTTAACGTCAATTGACCAGTATTTAGTCATAAATATGACAAGAACAAGTTTACAATAATCACATGTCCTTTTATTTCTGTTTTTATTGTAGCCAACATCAGATCAAGAGATATATCTTTATCATTGTATCAGTTTGTATGTCGTCATATTGTTGGTAGTGAAGAAGCAGTAAACACAAAGAGAACCTTTAACACAATCAGAGACCGTGTGTCAATCCAAAAAAACTTTATTACAATAACAAGTGGAAGTTTTGGTGAAGGATTAGAGATGTCCGGGAGTGACATAGACATAATGTATGTTATTTCATTTGGACATGTGTATGAGGACATTAATAAGGTACGATTTAATTCCAGAGAAACATCCTTTGTTATGGATATGGAAGATGGTAAACTTGGTTTTACCCATCTTCGACTGGTACAATGTAACCACGCTAATATTTTACAATGGTGTAAACAAATCGGTGGTTCTTTTTATTTGTCTAATGCAGTATTGAAAACAAATCTCATTTCAAAAACACTATCAGGTGTTGTCTCGGGTCATGTTCACGGACCATGTGTGTCTGACAAAGATAATTTCTTAGATTATGCAGTATGTTTTCATTCAAGACAATGGATATCACCTGCTCACAAATGGGTAACACGACCTAACACTTCCTGGCCGAATAGTGAGTTAAAGTCTAAGATAATAGATCACGGAATTCTCTTTGTTCCAGTTGGATGTAAAGGATCTAAAAACGAAGATATAGAATGGCGTTTTTCTTTCTCTGTAGGAGAAAAACTATTGATATACTCTTTCATTCACGTACAGTTGATTTGTTATGCTCTCATGAAAATTTTATTAAAAGACGTTATTGATAGCGACGATGACTGTAAAGGTCTTATTTGTTCATATTATATAAAGAATATTATATTCTGGGTATCAGAAGAATTATCTTTATCATTATGGCGGCCTGAAAATCTTATACCTTGCTTTATGAAATGTTTTGAAAGACTACTTTATTGTGTTGAGTATTCAATGTGTCCTCATTACTTCATTCCGGAAATAAATATGTTTGAGAATAAAATAGAAGGACATGAACGACAAGTCTTATTAGGACGTTTAAAGGTATTGTACAGTAATGGGTGGCGTTGTATACTTATGTCTAAACAATTATCAAAGTATCGAGTAATTAGTAACAATAGACTTTCCGCCGGCGATGAAAGAGTGGAATATATCAAGAGTATATTATTTACCAAACCTGTTCATCTGAACCTAGAAGTTGGAAACATAACATTTTCTCGTTATTATCAGTCACCAAAATTACAATCATATTTTCATTATTTCATGTCTATGCGGTATTATAATGCAGCACAACAAATATCTGTTGGTGGTCGCCATAGAAACAAAACTCAATACATTCAATACCGGACATGTCGTAGTTACCTACTATACAACATACATCACGATTCTGTGTCAGGTTGGTTAATGTTGGCCTCGTTTTACTACCGGATGAAACATTACAATACGGCTCTTAGTATTGTATCATATGCAGTATCAAAGTGTACGACAGAAAAATTCTACTATGAAGAGAACTTATCTTACGAACATCGAGCATTAATTAAAAATAAAACTATACAAAGTCTCAGTATAACACGTGTATTAAAACTATTACTTGTTAGAGATGTTTACTTCAAAGCACAATCTACATTGATTCCTGAAGAATTAGAACTAGAAGTTGGCAATAATATTAATTTTCTATCACCTGTAGTATATTCGCATTTCCTACGCTTCCTCTGCTATTATCATCTGAACAATGTAAACCAGTGTTACAACGCACTAGCAGATCTACAACTAACAATCTCAGAAGATTATTTTATATCGGATGATAGAGATAGATCTAACTCGTACAACTTTCTTGGTGTAGCTTTCCAACTAATTGATAATCATGAAACTATTACTTGTTAAAAAAAAGTCGACTTCACACCACAATCTACATTGATTCCTGAAGAGTTAGAATTAGAAGTTGTCAAATATAGCCATTACCTACCACCTGTAGTTTATTCACATTCCCTACGCTTCCTCTGATTATGTTATAGCGGGCAATGCTCAAAGATCTAACTCGTACAACTGTCTTGGAGTAGCTTATGAACTAATAGGAAATTATGAATCAGCTGCCCAGGCGTATCATCAGGCTATCGAACTTGATACATGTTTTAACTGTGCTTCAAGAAGACTGTCTATGATGCAGCCATCATGTGTGAGTGAAACCTCTAAAAATATTAAATACAGAACATGAAATGCAAAAAAGTTGTTAAAATATCATATACAAAGCATATCGGTCTCCCTTCACCATTATAGTTTAGGCTTTATATTTTCACATGCAAGCGTTCCGAGGGCAATATGTGCAATGTTTGTAGAAACAAAGAAATGCACATTATATTTGATCAAATATTTCTGGAATTTTACAATTTTACAGTTTTACCGTATGAAATATTGCTACCAGTTTTAATTTTTTCTAGTGTCATTTGGTTTCCATTATAGTTATTTTAAGTACATTTGTCATTGTTTATTTTGTTAATTATATCAGTCTCATTATACTAATTAATATTAGAATATTTCTCAGCTCGCAAACGCTGTCGACAGACAATGTGTTTGATAGGACTGTATCATTTATTCTATATAAAGTTATTATGTGGAAGGAAAAAGGACATAACCCTGTTATTATCACAGATTGGTATGATTGATTATTAGGGAGGGGTAACTCTACAGTTTTTGTAGCTTTCACAATAATAAACTGTGATGACATTTTCTGACAGGGAAATGAACTGTGCGTGATACTATTTTTTTTTAGAATAGATTACAAACATAAGATTGAATGTCATTGTGCATAATGAAGGGAAATGAACTATGCGTAGCTCAGATGTCTCCTTGATCTCACATTTTCGGAGAGACTACAAAAACAATATATTAATGGTGATTGTGTATAATGAAGACAAAACAAATCGAACATAACGGTATTGTCTCCTAGATTGTAAAAATATGATGTACTGTGATTATTTTATTCTGATGGAGAAATGAACCGTACCTGACATTCTCTTTCTTATAGAAAAACAAAACAACAAATGATTAATAGTGATTCCGTATAGTAAAGGAGGAATCATCTGCGTGTGACTTTGCTGTGTCGTTGATTGCAATTTGTGATGCACTGTAATTGTAAATACATGACTTTTTCCTGCAAAGAACAGTAACATAAGTCTAATGTATATTGGATACTAACAAATCATTCAATAGTTAACTCAGAATGGTGTTCAGTTTTTTTTTTATTTATTAAAATTACATCAACCAGTTTTACATGGGACGCTGGCATTTTACTCATTTAATGAGTTATGATATGAATGTAAATGAAAATGAGAGACTATCCAACATTACACTTAAGCATAAATTAAAAGAACAGCTTGTAGCAAGAAATAATATGGGTGTTAATGAACATAAGCTATTATCCAATATTCCACTTAGATATTAATTAAAGGAATAACTTGTAGTAAGAAATGATATGGGTGTAAATGAACATGAGAGGCTATCCAACATTACACTTAAACACACATTAAAGTAAAGGAACAGCTTGTAGTAAGAAATGATATGGATGTAAATGAACATGAGAGACTATCCAACATTACACTTCAACAAATTAAAGTAAAGGAACAGCTTGTAGTAAGAAATGATATGGATGTAAATGAACACGAGAGACTATCTAACATTACACTTAAACACACATTAAAGTAAAGGAACAGCTTGTAGTAAGTAATGATATGGTTGTTAATCAACTTGAGAGATTATCCAACATTACATTTCGAAATAAATTAAAGGAACAGCTTGTAGTAAGAAATGATATGGGTGTAAATGAACACGAGAGACTATCCAACATTACACCTAGACATAAATTATATAATGTCATTATTAATATATTTTGCTAATACCTTGATGACACATGTTTTCAGTTTGTCAGTGACCTGTGGCAGGTTGAAAGTGGCGTTAAATAGCATAACCCTTATCCTAACCACATGTTTTCACAATACACTGTATCAGTCATTCAGATATATGATGTCTTCATCACTCTACTGCAATATGTTGTCAACCATGCTGAAATATGATTTACATATTTATACTCCCGCTCCCCGGAAGGGGAGGGGGTATACTGTTTTACCTCTGTCCGTCCTTCCGTCCGTCCGTCCCAAGATATTTTTCATCACATTTTTCTCAGCAACTATTGATGGCAGAAATCTGATATTTGGTCACAA
>MJUT01052727.1:17271-39517 GCA_002080005.1 Gigantidas platifrons | reverse complement strand
GACTCCTCCCTATATGTTGATCATGATGGTATATGTTAGTATTTTTGTCTTCATATTGACTCCTCCCTATATGTTGATCATGATAATTTGTGTTATTGTTTTTGTCTTCAGATTGACTCCTCCCTATATGTTGATCATGATGATTTATGTTATTGTTTTTATCTTCAGATTGACTCCTCCCTATATGTTGATCATGCTGTTTTATGTTATTGTTTTTGTCTTCTGATTGACTCCTCCATATATGTTGATCATGGTGGTTTATGTTATTGTTTTTATCTTCAGATTGACTCCTCCCTATATGTTGATCATGATGGTTTGTTATTGTTTTTGTCTTCAGATTGACTCCTCCCTATATGTTGATCATGCTGTTTTATGTTATTGTTTTTGTCTTCAGATTGACTCCTCTCTATATGTTGATCATGATGGTTTATGTTATTGTTTTTATCTTCTGATTGACTCCTCCCTATATGTTGATCATGATGGTTTATGTTATTGTTTTTATCTTCAGATTGACTCCTCCCTATATGTTGATCATGATGGTTTATGTTATTGTTTTTGTCTTCTGATTGACTCCTCCCTATATGTTGATCATGATGGTATATGTTATTGTTTTTGTCTTCAGATTGACTCCTCCCTATATGTTGATCATGATGGTTTATGTTAGTGTTTTTGTCTTCAGATTGACTCCTCCCTATATGTTGATCATGATGGTTTATGTTATTGTTTTTATCTTCAGATTGACTCCCCCCTATATGTTGATCATGATGGTTTATGTTATTGTTTTGTCTTCAGATTGACTCATCCCTATATGTTGATCATGATGGTATATGTTATTGTTTTTGTCTTCAGATTGACTCCTCCCTATATGTTGATCATGATGGTTTATGTTAGTGTTTTTGTCTTCAGATTGCCTCCCCCCTATATGTTGATCATGATGATTTATGTTATTGTTTTTGTCTTCAGACTGACTCCTCCCTATATGTTGATCATGATGGTTTGTTATTGTTTTTGTCTTCAGATTGACTCCTCCCTATATGCTGATCATGATGGTTTATGTTAGTGTTTTTGTCTTCAGATTGCCTCCCCCCTATATGTTGATCATGATGATTTATGTTATTGTTTTTGTCTTCAGATTGACTCCTCCCTATATGTTGATCATGATGGTTTGTTATTGTTTTTGTCTTCAGATTGACTCCTCCCTATATGTTGATCATGATGATTTATGTTATTGTTTTTGTCTTCAGACTGACTCCTCCCTATATGTTGATTATGATGGTTTACGTTTCTCTATTCCCATACATTGGAGAAGGTCCCGGATGGCTGAAAGATGGTGTGGAAACCGACTATTGTATACATTCATGGCATCGTAACTTACTCTACGTTAATAACTTATTTGTTGATGGATATGATATGGTAAGTAGTAAGTGAAGACCCGACGTATATTATCAACTATGTGTCTACCAGTGAGCACTGAGAATGTACCACCCTGAAGCACTTCTGAAAAGCCTTAGACAAAGCTGAAGGCTGTACAGTAGTTCAGAAATGTGGTGCAAACTCAAAATGTAGAGAGATACCTTTGGTATCACCCATTGACCAATTTTCAACGTTTCTCAGTCTTGCTTTGTTGCATTTTTTTTTTGTATTTGGCGAGTATTGTCACGTGGATATCGGTTACACTATTCATGACGTCACCAATAATAGGTTCAACAGTTCAGAAGACAACAAATATGCGAAATGATTTTAACATGGTTGCATTTAAGCAATTAGACAATTTTTTAAATAACATCAAAAACCAAGTTTCATGTAGCGCGAATCAACAAACCAGTGTTACACACATTGCAAACATGGCCATCAATACAGTAGCAATTTTTAAATCTCTCAAATAACTTACTGTATTGTTGCATTTGTTTGGGATTTTTTCAGACATGACATTTTACCTATGTACTGATCAGTTGCTTTTAATAAATGAAATAAAGTGAATAATAAGTTTAAATTCGTACTATTTCTGAGAGACATTGGAGTACTTTTTCTTTTCTGATGATTCTTCAACGTTTATAAGAAGCTGGAAGTGCTTACCCATCCAGAGCACTTGGGTTCACCTCCGGTTTTTGTGGTGGGGTCCGTGTTGCTCATCTTTTTAATTTTCTGTGTTTTGTCGCCTTAGTTTGTCTTTGTCCTGTGTCTTGTTTGCCCAATGTTACCAGATTCTCTGGGTTGTCCGTTCTTTATTACCTCTTCAGTTTCTCAAACGTTTATTTGCAATGCATATATCACAGGGGTATGATATGAAATGATAGGAATATTGGTGTTTAGCGCAAAAATAAACAATATAGCGGGTATATCGTGCAATATATCGGATGTATCGTGAAATATATTGGGTATATCGTGGTAGTTGGTTGTATCAGTTAATGAAATTTGAATATCGTAGACAACCACGGACTTGCCAAGTAAAGGTAAAAGGTAAAAGGTCAAATATATTTAGGNTTAAAAATTTCAACATCATACACAAGTGTTTAAAAATTTCTCGTTAAGTTAAAAATAAAACATAAAACTGCCATCTTTAACTGAAACTTCAATCCACCAATTGTAGCTGCTGAGAACTTTCTCACCAAGGATAGCCCATGAAAGCCATTCAGCTTATTTCCAATGGGGTCCTTTATAAGTATCAGCTTAAAGTTCAAGTGGACATTAAAAGATCAACATGAGCGGGTAGAGGGATTACTTAATTTTAAAATAAGTACATTATCTATGAAAATATATATGTATATATAATTGTCATTATTATGATATGACACGTCTTTCCCGTTCTTCACTGGTATGTATCAGGTGGCACTTCACTTCTTTTTTAAATCTTTGCAAATCATTGATGGATTTGATCGAATCGGGTAGAGAATTCCAATCATGGATTCCATTGTTGTAAAACGTTGTTGATTCGATGCCTTAGTAGTAGTGCCGATATACGGAAAAGTCAATTCAATCACAATACGAGTTGCCATGTTTGTTCCTGCTACTAAATATTTATAAAAATAGTCTAACCCCGCCACTATTTATTGAAGTGCCTGTATCAAGCTAGGAAAGTGAGTGGTCATGTATTTACGCTTTGTGAGTATCGATTTACCTATTTCTATGATTTTTTTCTTTGGACTTTGAAACTGTTTTGATAATGTGGTATATTTTATTTTTCATTTTATTAGAATATGACATATTCAGTAAGAACAATAACAATAATTCCAGGATTCTTTGAATTGGCATTTTGTTTAATTGTGTGATATACATTTATTATATTTACAGTGTATGGGATGGAGCTGGTATTTAGCTAATGACATGCAGTTCTTCGTCATAAGTCCACTCATTATACTCCCCCTTTTTTAGTAAGTATACCTTTCTTTTATGATTGATTGATTGATTGATTGATTGATTGATTGATTGATTGATTGATTGATTGATTGATTGATTGATTGATTGATTGATTGATTGATTGATTGATTGATTGATTGATTGATTGATTGATTGATTGATTGATTGATTGAAAAAAATAAACAAACAAACAAACAAACGAAGTAGTTTGTAGGTCATTGTTTGTTCGTATGTCTTTTTTCATTAACCATTGTATTGTCTGTCTTTTATCGCTTTCCGGCTTCTCGTTACAATCTCTTCTTATGACAGGTTTTAGTGTACACATAGATTAATTTCAATCTAATTCGAACTAAGCACATTGTTTTGAAATACAAAACATGTTTCTGGTTGACATCCATGATGTTGTCTTTCAGCTATCATTTGATTGGTGTAGCAGTACTTATGGCATTCCTGTTAGGGGCCCTTATATCATGTGGTGTCCTTTCAGCACATTATGATTTACCAGCGTCTATCTTTGACGGGTGAGTACCATATTTTTGTGCCTGTCCTTATCCAGAAGTTGGAATTCAAACGCCATTTGACTTGGTCTATTGAATGAACAACTATTTCTGGTGAGAGGTGATTGTCTGTTTTATGAAAATAAAGTTTAAACAATGTAGAAATTGGTGGAATAGTTGATCATCGCTATTCTTTCTTTTCAGGTATATCCAATACGAAATTAAAAATGAAATAAGGTAAAAAAAAAAAAAAAAAGCAAAGGCGGTGATGAGATTCAAAAGGAATTAGAATACAGACAGTCTTTAAATGACAAACGACAGCATATTTTTTAGAATCAACAAAAAATACAACCTCTATTGATCACAAATATTCCATAAAAAGACGGTAACAGCTTAAACGCGGAGTTCATAGAGGACACCATCAAAATACGATATAACGGCGCCTGTTTCTGCTCTTTCAGACAATTTTGGCAGTCGTTTTGGAATCTTTGCCAGTGCAGAATAAACACAATATACGTACATTGTCGGTTAACGTAAAGCTAATTTGCATTCGCTGCGAAAAAAGCCAGAAAAGATCTTCAAAGACTCGCTGTTCTACTTGTTTATACAGCTCGTACAAATAAATCAAATATTTTCCGACAATGTACGTATTCTGCCTACAAACAACGTTAACATAAGTATAGATATAATTGTTTTTAATCATAATTATATTTTTTAGAGGAAATTCCACAAAATTCTTCAATGAATATGTAAAACCATGGAACAGGATAGGACCGTATCTGATTGGTATTTATGTGGGTTATATATTATACAGAACTGATTGTAAATATCGGATTAACAAAGTAAGAATGAAACTTATAGTCGTCACCTATTGAGAAAAAACCTCCATTAAAAAGAGACAATTCAATAATTATGTTTTATATTTGTTTTTGCTATCTCTTGTATGATTTTCGACTCTGTAGAATGACCTAGCTTCAGTATTTCAGTTTTATTTATTTATTTATTTATTTATTTATTTATTTATTTATTTATTTATTTATTTATTTATTTATTTATTTATTTTCATTTTTTATTGAAAAGTATGTAAATTTTATTATTAACGACAAGCAATTTGTATTTTATACAAAGGTATTCACAAATTATCTTTCCAGTTTGTAAATGTACTTGCTTGGATGTTCTTTACGGCTTTGGCATGTACTGTACTCTATGGTTTACACGAGGACGTAACAGGGAACCGTTTGTCTACAGATGTAGCAGCTCTCTATACCACTACTCACAGAATAGTGTGGGCTGCTTGTGTTTGCTGGGCCATATTTGCATGTGCTACAGGAAACGGAGGTTTGTGTTTGTGTGTGTGATTCTGTTTCATATTTTTCCGAACCATGCTCAGGCGTACTCGATACAACATTATGTGATAACATGTGTCAGTGATTTGCGGCAGGTTGGTGGTTTTCCCCTTGCACTCCGGTTTCCCCCACCAATAAAACTGACCACCACGATATAACTGAAATACTGCTGACAGTGGAGTTTAACACCATAACCTTAACCCCTACTAGTCATTATATGCTTCTTATACTACTTCTTCAAGCTTAATGTGCAGTAAATGTGTCATGTCTTACAATACAATTTAGCATAAACCTTATTTCCGGTTTGAGTTTGAGGTTTATGGTGTTGTGTTTAACGCCACTTTCATCAATATTTCAGTTATATCGTGGCGGTCAGTTTTATTGGAGGAAACCAGAATACCAGGAGAAAACCAGTGACCTGCCGCAAATCACTGACAAACTATCACATAATGTTTTATGGAGTACATCTCGTCAAGAGCGGGGTTCGAACTCACAACTTTAGTGGTGATGCACACTGGTTGAACGGGTACAATGTACTTGTAAATCCAAATACCATACGATTACGACCACGACGACCCGGCAGTTAATTAATAATATGTTTTGCTATGAATAAGTACGAGCGAAGACAGGGATTATCATGTTCTTACAAACTTAGAACATTGTAAAGTAATCAAGACAATAGAATTTTGCCTTGGGGAACAATGGGGAAAATCCATGGTCTTAATGATTAAGTAAGGCAAAATTATATTGTCGAGAGTACTTTACTATGTTCTAATATTATATAGTTCCTCTTCAATGGGGCGTGATATTTTGTCACATATATATTGGTTATAAGCACCAGGACGAATTCCTCAAGATATCAATATGCTTGAAATATTGTGTTTTGAAATCAAATGTACATGATTCACCTCACGGTTATTATTTAGTATTACAAGTCATTATGAAGGGGACGTCGAGGTTGTGATCGTATGGTAGTTGGATTTATAACTACCTATGCAATCAGTGCATAACACCACTATCGTTGCGAGTTCCAACACTGCTCAGACGAGGGGTACTCGATAAACAACATTATGTGATATACACACATAGTTTGTCAGTAACTTGAGGCAGTTCGGTAGTTTTCACCAGTTACTGTGGTTTCCTCCACCAATAAAACTAACCACCACGATATAGCTGAAATATTGTTGACAGTGGCGTTACACACCATAACCCTAACCCTTACGAGTCATTATGTGCTTCTTATACTACTTCTTCAAGCTGAATGTTTAGTATAGGTCTCATGTTTTACAGTAAAATATAACATGACAGCAGATTTCCAGTACATTTCTCTACTTATGTGCATCATCGTATCTGAACCAACACAATGCGATTGTTATTTATCCCTTCGGGAATCCCGCTCATGATGAGCTGTACTCGATACAACATTAAATGGTAAAGTTTGTCATTGACTTGCGGTAGGTCGGTTTCCTGCGCCAATAAAACTGACCGCCAGCCACGATATGGCTGAAATACATGTTGTATTGTTGAAATTGATGTTAAATATCAATGATTGTTTCCGGATATTTCATTTTTTCCAGATGTCATTTTTCGTGTATCGAGTAGGGCCATATGCCGATACCGCATGGTATAAAACTAAAGTGTTTATCCACTGTGTGGCACAACCTAGTTATGAAGGACGAGTTGAATTCATAACTTGTCCTTAGAACGGAACGTAAATGAGCACCTTGTGTTGGAAATTGTCACGCTCCTTATGCGTAGCAGACACACTGAGGCAGCTCCTTGTCAGCTCCTAACAGCTTGATAGATGTGGTCGTTGATAGCAATGCAAATACATATATTTATTAAAACTAATTTTGTTTTGTTGGAAGATAGTTGTTCGCTTTGAAGATATTGGTGGAATCATTGACCATCACTGTCTAAACTTTATTTTGTCTCGGTGATATTGGTGGAATTATTGACCATCACCGTCTAAACTTTATTTTGTCTCGGTGATATTGGTGGAATTGTTGACCATCACTGTCTAAACTTTATTTTGTATTGGTGATATTGGTTGAATTGTTGACCATCACTGCTTAAACTTTCGTTTAATTATTGTTCTCGTTGTAGATATAGATGAGATACAGTATCGTGTTACATATCACGTGTTACATATTACTTGTTACATATCACGTGTTACATATTACTTGTTACATAGCACGTGTTACATATTACTTGTTACATATCACGTGTTACATATTACTTGTTACATATCACGTGTTACATATTACTTGTTACATATCACGTGTTACACATTACTTGTTACATATCACGTGTTACATATTACTTGTTACATATCACGTGTTACATATTACTTGTTACATATCACGTGTTGCGTATTACTTGTTACATATCACGTGTTACATATTACTTGTTACATATCACGTGTTACATATTACTTGTTACATACTGTATTACGTGTTACATATTACTTGTTACCAAATCCATAAAATAAGTTTGATATCTCGTCTGCTAAGAATGGAAGCCCTATCGCGCATGCGCTCTTATCTAAAAATCGTTTTATCGTCGCCTTTAATTGTGATGCTGATCCTTTCTATGTAATTTTTCACGGAATTCTTAGTGAGTCGTTCAACAATCTAACATTTCTCATATTTCAGGATTTATCAACACTATCTTGTCATGGAAGGCGTTAATACCCCTGAGTCGTCTGACATATTGTGCCTACCTAGTACATCCTATTGTTATCTACTACTACTTACTCAGACGACATAAACTCATTCATTTCTCCGATACAGAAGTAGTAAGTCTAATAGTTGTTAAGGCTATGATGATTTTTTTCTTTGGGAGGAGGGGTATTGTTTGTTTGTCTTTAATTATTTATTTTTTTAATTTAAATTCAGAGTCCGTGAAATTCTATCTCGGTTTAATTAATTAAATTGAATAACATGAACTCCCACATAAAACCCGGACTGAGGGAACCTTTGGGGCCGTGTTCGCATTGTAGTTGGATTTACAACTACCTCTGCAATCAGTGTCTATCACCACTGATGTTGTGGATTCGACTCCCGCTCAGGGAGAGGTGAACAACATTATGTGATAAAGTTTGTCAGTGACTTGTGGCAGGCTGGTAGGGTCCTCCGGTTTCCTCTACCAATAGAACTGACCGATATAACTGAAATATTGTTGAAAGTGGCGTTACACACCATGAAAAAACAAGCAAGCATAAAACCGGGAGTGAGGACAGTGCATAGTGGTAGATTTTGTTAAGGGTTATTTTTAGAAAATTAATTGATTGGTCGTATGTCAATGAACATTGAAATATGTTTACATAAGTCATGTGATCGCTTAAAACGGGATTAATTAACATGAAATACACTGCAAAGGAAAACTTACATGTAGGTAACATAAAATATGCTATTGTTTGATAGATATTGTCTACGGTGTTTGATTATTGATATATTTTAAGAATAAAACGAAAAAAATACCGCATGAAAATCGTTGAAAGGGACAATTTGGATACCCCTAACACAGAACTACAGGACATCTCACTTTCCTGGCTTGGTACAGACACTTCAATGAAATGTGGCAGGGTAAAGCTAGTTGTATGGGTCTAATGTGACTTAATATCCAACATATATGAAAGTCTTTTGTTTAATTTAAAATATTTGCATCCTTTTTATAAACACTATTTTTAGTACGAGAATATGTTTATGGCTTTTTTACGAAAGATTTGAAGATACTAAAGTAGCAATCAGAAGCCGTGATTCGAAGATTGGCAGATAATACAATCGTAAAAAGAAAAAAGGGTAAAAAGACAAACAATGGTTGGCAAACACTACACAGGAAACAAAAGACTGGGCACCACGAACTCGAGTTATTCCATTTTATTTACTTTTTGAGGAGCCCGGGTGGCTCAATGAGTTATGTCGCTGGATCTTAACAACTCATACAAGACTATCACCAATACGGCGTGGGTTCGCACCCGGCTTTGTAAATTACAAAAAGGGTGCACTCGACTCGCAGCCGCAAGTGATAAAGTTTACCAGTTGCTTGCCCAGGGTCGGTGGTTCTCTCTGGGTACTCCGACTTCTTCCACCACTAAAACTGGTCGCCATGCAATAGCTGAAATATTGCTGAAAGTGGCATTAAACACTTAAATTCAAATTATTTACTTGTGACGTTTTATGACATTTTTTGTGAAAAAGGTTCGTTACTGTTTTCTTTTTCTTCTATTTTTCAGACATACGAGTTTCTTGGTCACGTGGTCTTATCATATGCAGTAGCATTCGTAACATCTCTAGCATTCGAATCTCCTATGATGGGCCTAGAGAAGGTGCTGCTAAAACGTTCCGAACGGAATCGATAAAATGATATGCAGTTATTTTCTACAGAATTTTTAAATTGAAAAGCATTATAATAAATTTATCATGCTATGGACATCTTCAGACTTAATTAACTTGTGCTGTTAAAGTACATTTCTCTATCTAAATGTCCTAAAAAATTATGTTTGATAAATTACGATTATCGCATGAAACTATGTTCTCATTTCTGTTCTTGTTTCAATTGCCGGGAGGTCCTTAAAGTGCATGTTAATAAAATGAGAATAAAAAAATACCAAACCTTCGGAATAATTCCAAAATCATATATCAAAATCGCAGAAAGAGACAAAATGTATACCCTAACACACAAATGCATGACCGGTCATATTCCTCGCTTGGTACATTTGAGTATAATGTTCGGGATTGTGACATTTTTTCTGAAAGCGCACTGTTTGCTCGATTGTGTGCAGGAAATCGCATTTTGCTCTCGTGTGGTAACTTAAGGTGCCTGTACCGGATAAGGAGAGTGGGGTTGTCATGTATTTGTGTGTTTAGGGGTATCAATCTATCTATCTACAATTTTGATATTTAAGTTTGGGGTTGTTTCGACAGTGTGGCATTTTGTCGTGTTATTGGTACTCGTATTGTTTGACTGCTACTCCACAGTTCACACCTACTTTTTTTGTTATTCTTTGCACCAATATTTATTTTATATTTCATATATATATATTTAAGCAATTTTCAGAAACCGCATCCGTGGCGTAATGGTTCGAGTGCTTGCCTGGAGTGCGGTAGATCGTGGGTTCGAGCCCCGGGTGGGTAAAACCAAAGACTATGAAATTGGTATTTGTTGCTTCTCCGCTAAGCACACAGCGTTACGGAGAAAGAGCAAAGAATGGTTGGCTTGGAATCAGAATAATGTGTCCGAGTGGAGCGACACGTCTACCCGCGGACTGTTGTTTCAGTGTTCTAGCACTATAAAAAAAATCCAACTCAGGGTGTTGGTCTAGAACAAGGTGGACCTCATCATCATCTCATTGAAAATTACCTTTTTCTCGCCATGATATAGCTGAAAAATTGCTGAATTGGCGTTAAACAACAATCACTCACTCACTCAATTTTCAAAATGAGTCCATTATATATCGCTTATTATTATACCTCACATAATAAAGAATCAATGTTATTGGTTAAAAGATAACCCCATGACATAAAATGAGTCCATTAGATATCGCTTATTGTTGTAATAATTTTAACTTTTTACTCCTCCTATACCCATCATCTAAAACATCGCGTAGAATAAGTTTAATATTATGTCTCGGCTTTCATTACAACAATGCTGCTCCTTATCAAAACAAAGTTATATTCTCCATATACAGGTGTTGCTGTAATGGTATTACACTTACGTTGTAAACTTCTTAGATAAAGGCCGAGGTATGACGAAGGCCGTCATGTTACTATTGTTACAATGCTAATGACAAGTCATGAAAGAGGAAAGGACCGGATTATGATTAAGTTTCCCAGTTTTTTCTTATTATTTGTTTTTTTCCTTTACATTTGTTGTGTTATTGATATCAAGAGAAAAAAAATATACATATCAACTATACATATCAACTATACATATCAACTATAACTATACATATCAACTATACATATCAACTATACATATCAACACAAATCAAATACATTTGTAATATCAATGTAGACAGACGAACATAAAGCATAAAATTAAAAACATCATTACTTTGGTTTAAGTGTTCACTACGATCATCTGTGTTTGTGTTGATACAATCGCGAAATTAACCAAATACTTCATTTTATCCTGCAGTTGTGCTACATGTATTTCTTCAATCAAAGTGAATTGGCAGTATAACCTGTTGCTGTATACAATCACAGACAGTATATCAATCTTACAATGACCTCATAATAAGTCCCTTAAGAAAAGTTTGAAGATACCAAATGGGTAATCAGAAACAGTAAATCAAAGAAGGACAGACAACACAATATCCAAACAAAATGGCAAAAAAAGACAGACAGACAAACAACGATACCGGTATACAATACATTACACAGAAGACTAAGTATTCCACATGTGACCTCACGTTATGTCATGGGGCAACTGTGCGTTTTCAATATTGCTCTTTTTTTGTTGATCCTAACCAATCCTATCTTATTAATTTAGCTGATCTGACAGGATTATCCTGAAGACGAACCATATCTGTTCCTCTTTACGCGATAATGGTCGATCTCGATGCAAATACTACCACATTGCAAATAGAAATTCAATAACAAAAATCTGCAAAGTAATATATATTGCTGAAATACAGCTAATGTCGATGATAAACACCAACCAATCAATGAAAGTGTCCTGTTTTTTTTTTTTTTAATATAGCAGACATCAAAGTTAAACTAAAGCTATTTAATGCGACAGGTCGGTGGCTTTCTCCAGATACTCCGGATTCTTCCACCAATAAAACAGACCGCCACGATATAACAGAAATATTGTTGAAAGTGGCGTTAAACACCATCACCATAATCCTGACCATAACAGTAATATAATGTGATCTAATCTATATCAACAGTATTATATACAGATTAAAACATGGGCATTTCCATATTGGCATGGTTATCATCCCGAGACACCCATATTGGCCCGAGACGAAGTCGAGGGCCAATATGGGTCGAGGGATGATAACCAGGCCAATATGGAAATGCCCATGCATGTATTAAACTATTTATTACATACTTCCGACATCTAGAAAAGAGACACCCATATTGGCCCGAGACATTCATATTGGCCCGGGTCGATATGGACCCATATTGGCCCGAGCCGATATGGAAATGATCTTGTAGTAATCTAATAACCGGTTATTTTCCCGGGGTGTGAAAATATGGACAGTTTACTTCCGGTCATATTGGTCATACAAAAATGCCTTTATTTTAACTAAAGTATGTAATAAACAGTTATACTTGTATAAAGTAAGGCATGGTTTGTTTAGATCATGCTCTCTGTAGGTCGTCTGATATACAGTTATACATGTATAAAGTAAGCCATGGTTTGTTAAGATCGTGTGTAGGTCGTGACAAGACAAACGTCAGACGTCTTATCATTACCTAATCTAATGTTTCTTCAATAATAACCAGTCCACTATTCATCATGATTAGCTTTGTATGTTTTGGTTTATATTTTATTGTCTTCGGTAAGTTTTATTCTTTTGATCTTGTGATCGTGTTCCTGTTATTCCAGAAACGCGTCGTGCGCACTAAATTTGAATTCTACATGTTTATTACTATTATTGTGTCGATACCTCTGATGGTAGACTATTATTCCCCGAGGGTATCATCCGCCCAGTAGTCAGTGTTACTATCATTGTGTCGATACCTCTGATGGTAGACTATTATTCCCCGAGGGTATCATCCGCCCAGTAGTCAGTGTTACTATCATTGTGTGGATACCTCTGATGGTAGACTATTATTCCCCGAGGGTATCATCCGCCCAGTAGTCCGGGCTTCGGCACTGACATGGTTTATTAGATATATTTATAACTTAAATGTACAGTCCCTAAGTAATGTAATTATAAATAAAGCTAAGGTTCTCCGCCATCACGTGACCTTACATTTTGGCTATCCTGTTTGGCTATCCTGTTTAATTCCTTTGCTTTTATTGCTCCCAAAAGCGTCGTGTGTACTAAATTTGATATCTACGTTTTTATTAGGTATGCCCTTTGCCACATTTTATCTTCACACGTAAATCGTTGCCATGGTTTTCCGTTAATTCCCTTATATCGTCTGTTAGACAAAAGACGTCATACTTTCAAGATTTTATTGGACTTGACTAAATGAGTAACACGGTGGCGTCATTAAAGAAACAGGAACTGCTTACTCTTCGGGAACACCTGAGGTGCGGTCATCTTCGTAGTCTGCTAGGTTGAGCTACGTAGAAAAATCCTATTGAACGGAAAGCTAGCCTAGTCGCTACATAGCTCTAGCTAGCATAAAAAATGTCTGCTAGCTTTTGAATCCATGATGGCGGCTAAAACTAAATTTAATTTCGTAAGTTAAAAATAGTGGATTTACAGGAAGTGACAACGTTTTTAATACGGATGATAATTTATTAAGGTAACTAGACAAATACGATTAGCTAAAATGTTCCAAGAAATTATTCTATATGATTGGCGCCATATTTGATAGCACTACTAATCGTTCAATAGCGTCATGGCTATTTTACCTAGCAGCTAGTGTAGCTGCTACGATATTGAACGCAACCCTGGGTTCATTCCCTTATTTTTTTTGTTATTTTTTTTTTGTGTGTTATTATTTTTTTTTTTATTATTTTTTTTTTGTGGTATCCTTGCTACTCATGTTAATTTTCTATGCTTGGTTGTGTCTCTTTGTTTTGTTTGTTTTCGTCCAGTGTTCCCAATGTCTCTGGATTGTCTACTCTTGATTGCCCTTCGGTTTTCTCTAACGTTTATTTTAAGATGTACCAAACAGCTTAAATGTGGTAGCACTATGTCAATGAAGGAAGGTAAGGTTTCACCTGGTACTCTGTTTTCATTTGGCAATAAAACTGACTGCTACGTTATAACGATCCAGTATATGACAAGAACATAGAGTATATAAAATTACTACATAACGGGTTATTTTGACAAGAAGCAAACATTCATGATTTACCCAAGTGAAATACCTTTGAAGCTAGTTTGAGTTTCATGCGTTCCCTTTTAGAACTAAATTTACATTAAATAATTTTGGTTTTCCGATCTTATGACTTTGAGCGTACCTGATGAAGGTTATCTCAGAAACGTGTCGGACGCCATTGAATGTGATATCTACGTTTGTATTAAATCTTGTATTTTCAACATATTCAATACTTTATTTTGGGAAATTTCATCATTCATTTGAAATGTATTCCTGGGTCTTCACGAAAAGTTGGGGGGTGCATCTTTCACTTATAAAGTGTCATCGTAGATCTTTTATGCTGTCTTTGACTTTTATTTCAACTATATATGAGTTATTTCACCATTTTCTATCCATTGGAAGTTCATCTGAACAATTTTGAGGTGTATTTCGTCATTTTCTAGGTGTATTTCGGCTTTTACAAGTGTATTTCGGCTAATGACAGTGTATTTCGGCTTTTCGAGTTCCCCCGTTTTTATTGTATCTTGTATTTTCAACATTATGCTGTGATTGACTGTTTTCAGTGTATGTATCGAGTTATTTGTAATGTTAACCTGAATGCTACAGTAAAACCAGAGAACACTGAACAATCTGTTTTGGGGAGCGGGAAATAGATGAAATGCATTATGTATAATTATATTTTTTTTTTCTTCTCAATATTATGGTGTTCTTCGTAATTTACACTATTTTCTGACAAGAGCAATAATATAACAAAATGAATGATGAGTCTACTGTACTCTTTGAATGGTTTGAAGATACGATCAGAAACCGTAAATCAAAGAAGGATAGACAATCAAATGGCCAAATGAAAAAGGACAAAGCACTACACAGAAATCAAAATCGAACAATAGCCCCACTAAAAACCGCGTCCAAACTCAGGTGCTCCGGAAGGGTTAGCAAATCCTGCTTCCCTAGTGACACCGTCGTGTTATTCTTAAACGAAAGCCACATGACCATGGATATGTTCCACTAGTAAACACTTCCAGGTCCTTTCTTCATTTATGACTTAATACCTGATTTGTAACTTGATTAACACGACGGGTGCCACTAGTGGAGAAGGAACTGTTTACCTTTTCGGAGCACGAGAGTCCACAATATACGTACATTGTCGTTGAATATAAAATTACTTTGCATTCGCTGCGAAACAGTCTAGAAAAGCTCGCCAAAGACTCGCTTTTCCACCTGCTTCTAAAGTTCGTACACAGGGAGTATTGTTCATTTCACAGGGAGTGAAGGACATAAATTTAGTAAAAAAATGTAGATATTGCATGTTTCAAATTTGTGTTGCACTCCCTGATCTTTACATTGTATTGTTTCACATTATTAAAACTTATTCGTCATTTTGAATAAATGACATTTATGGGATATATATTTAGTTTGTTATTCTACCTCCCATATCCAAAAAATCAAGCGGCTTGGTTGCACTTGTGGTACAGATAAGAGTGTGGAAAAGTTTCTGGTTTACTTCTCTACAGAGTTGGGTTATCACAATTTATCTGCTATGTCATGTGGTGTGGACATTTCTTTTCCGAAGTAAAACATAAATTTGATATTTTCCAACAATGGACGTATATTGTATATTCATATTCACATTCTAATTTTATTAAATGCATTAAGATTGTGCTACCTACCAACAAATACACAATCATAATCCTGATAGATAGTCCACCAACAAATACACAATCATAATCCTGATAGATAGTCCAATCAAAACCAGAGAAACAAAATGAAGCAAACATGTACATATTTATCATCAATAATGTATCGTTTTGTTGTTGTTGTTACAGCTAAGACCACATCGGGACTTTCCTGTTTTACTGAAACATGTAATCCTCCAACGACGGTAAGTCTGGTGGTGGTTTGTTCTCGACGGAGAATAGCACACTTATCATATAAACGTTAGAGAAAACCGAAAGGACAATGATGAATGGACAAACCAGAAACAGGCAACCACGAGAATAAAGGAAGAAGGCAAACAAAAAAAAACAAAAAAAAAACAGCACAATATGTGTTGGACACACAAATAATGTAAATCATCTTTTTATCGTCATTTTGTTTATACCATTTTTTCCTTTTAAAACCGTTTTCGTGCAGTTTGTTGTGCAGTCTGTTGTAACGAAACGTGTATATAAATACCAATTACGTGTACATGAACAAGCAGTTCAACAGAGAACTTTTCGTGCAACATCGTGCCATTCATCTTAAATTTCAACGTAAAACTTAAATAATGTTACATACTAAGTATTATGAAATAACAGTAATGATATAACTATGTATTATAATTATGAAATAACAGTAATGATATAACTATGTATTATAATTATGAAATAACAGTAATGATATAACTATGTATTATAATTATGAAATAACAGTAATGATATAACTATGTATTATAATTATGAAATAACAGTAATGATATAACTATGTATTATAATTATGAAATAACAGTAATGATAGAACTATGTATTATAATTATGAAATAACAGTAATGATATAACTATGTATTATAATTATGAAATAACAGTAATGATATAACTATGTATTATAATTATGAAATAACAGTAATGATATAACTATGTATTATAATTATGGACGCCATTTTTATTGCAGGTATGCAAGGTAGAGTTTGCGCATGGATACCCCACAACTGGTTCCTGTGACAAGCAACATCAGGTAAGCCTTCAGTAGTGAATAGGTTATTAGTACAAATGTATCTGTAATAGCAAGTTCTTGTTAAACATTGATTTCTGACCACAAGCCTAACCCCCACGGCGAGGGGTCGAGGAGTCGAGGAGTCGAATTTCACTTGAAGTGTTACAATTTCTAGGTACAACCAAGTTGACAATAACAGCCAAAAACGCATCTGATACGCATACGCATTGCATCATGTGTTACGTATACGCATTTCAGCATCTGTTACGTATGCACATTGCACCAGCTGTTGCGTATGCGCATTGTAGCATCTGTTACGTATACGCATTGCAGCATCTGCTACGTATGCACATTGCACCAGCTGTTACGTGTGCACATTGCAGCATCTGCTACGTTTACGCATTGCAGCATCTGCTACGTTTACGCATTTAAGCATCTGTTAGGAATACGCATTAAAACGTATTGTACCCATACGCATTGCAGCACCTGTTACGTATACGCATTGCAGCATCTGTTGCGCATACGCTTTACAGCATCTGTTAGATATGCGCATTGCAGCATCTGTTGCGCATACGCTTACAGCATCTGTTAATTATGCGCATTGCAGCATCTGTTGCGTATGCGCATTGCAGCATCTGTTAGATATGCGCATTTCATCCTGTTACAAATTACTTGGCGCAAGAGTTTTTACCTAACGAGAAAGATTATTATCAATTATACAGACTGACTTAATTCTTGTTATTTTAGTGCTTAACCCCGCCACTGATTATTGCAGTGCCTGTAACAAGTCAGGAGAGTGTATTTGTGTTAGGGGTATCGATTTTGCCTCTTTATTTGATTTTGATATTTGTTTCTGGAATTGTTCCGACAAAGTGATATCTTTTTTCTCTTTCATTTTATATCTAATTAGTAATGCAAGCTTCTCAGTTGTATTGTCAGCTTACTTACTCTGTACCGAGCAGATTTAACATGCATCATGAAAAGTTTTGTGCACTGAGTGCAAGGATCCATATGTTTTGGGGACAAGTGCACCTTATTTTATAATTATTTAGTCATTTCATGTGTCTATGATCCAATTTAACGTTAATGTTATTATCTATCCTGACAAATAATACAAATATTAAATTCCATGGATTCGTATTATTATCTTCTTCATATGAGATCAAGTTAATAGTCCAGGGTGTAAGCAAACCAATGGAAATGAACACTATCAGTTTGCTGTTTAGATCATGAAGACACGTACTGGGATCATGGCTACCGTCATTTGATTATTACTAGTATGGATTTATGCCACTAATTGACACTTAAGTTGTTTAATTGCAGCATGGAAACCATCCACAATGTGGACATGTCTTACCCGATCATGGACACTGTCATTTAATTATTAACCCCATTAGGCCCCTTAGTATGGATTTATGCCACTAATTGACAATTACGTTGTTTAATTGCAGCATGGAAACCATCCACAATGTGGACATGTCTTACCGGATCATGGACACTGTCATTGTGATGACAGTTTTTGTGTGAATTTGGTTTGTAAGTCTTTCTAATGTTTAAATTGAAAAATATTATGTTTGGCACGTCACAATTCTTAAAACAGAAATAACCATAGCTGTTCTACTTTATGTAAATTATTATAGGTATGTAGACATTTGATTGGTGGATACTGTCCCACGCCATGGGTGGCAGTGAGATTTTCAGCTTCATAGACAACACGAGCTAATACGTAAAATCGAGGATTTAGGACAACACGACCTGTCGACCTCAGATTGATTCTGGAATTCCGCAATTGACAAATTACAAGTTATACCGTCCAAAAATGAGCTATGGTTTCACAGATGGTCCGTCTCTTTACTTGATATTTCCCATTCGGTTTATGCCGAGTTTAAGTTATGCTGTGTATGTACATACCTTAGAATAAAAAATGAAAAGCGATGTTGACTTACTAAGACATTTTATGCGATCGAAAGCTTTCAAAATAATTTTAACGTCATAAGAGACAGTAATAAATCAATTTACCCCAGACCATAATAGTTCTATTTGTGTAAAGGGGCCATTGAGGTGGCGATCGTATGGCAGTTGGTTTTACATCTACCACCAAATAGCCATCAGTAATTGTGATCATATAATCAATTTGTAGATTCGCTGACAACTACTACTATGCCCATGCCTTCTACAACACCTTCTATGATTCAAACAGATACAACAATGGCAGCTCCAACTACTACACAAGGTTAGTACTTAGATTGATTGATTATTGTTCAACGCCAATGCAGCGATTTTTCAGGTATATCATGGCGAGAACAAGTTAATTTTCAATAATGAGATGATGATGAATTCCACTTTGTACTAGACCAACACGCTGAGTTGGATTTGTATACTGCTAGCTCACTGAAACAACAGTCCGCGGGTTGTCATGTCGCTTCACTCTGACACATTATTCTGATTTCGAGCCAATCAGCCTGTTCTCTTTTTACTTAATGCTGTGTATTATTAAAACTTACCAGTGAAACAATAAATACCAATTTTATAGTATTTGGTTTGACCCGACAGAGGCTTGAACCCACGATCTACCGCTCTCGAGGTGAGCCCGCTATCCATCACGCCACCGATGCGGTTGTTAGTACTTAGAAATAGTGGAATCTATATTTTATATTGAAAATATTCGTATGTATGTAACTGACGTGCTGTTCATATATGAATATTGGAGTGGAAAAGACGTTGTGTCAAGTTTTAACTTGTGTCTGATTGGTTTGTAAGTCATTGACAATAAGAAATGTTTAAATATAAACCATAACTCCGTCAATAGTGTAAACAGATACAATAATGGCAGCTTCAATAAATGTGTCAAATAAAATGAAAAATGATCAATACAACACTGTTGGATCATTTTACCCCCCCCCCCNCCCCCCACACACACACACAAAATATGAAAAAAGTAGAAACAGAAGCAATGCACATATTGTTATACATCACCTTTAACTTTCCTTGATACTATCATTTAAGAATTGAATGCATTCTTTTGAAGTTTCATTGGGGTATGAAAGCGTTGACCGAAGTACATTTTCAATGAAGCGCGGTAGCGCTTCATGTTGAAAATGTGCTTCGATCAATGCTTTCATACCCCAATGAAACTTCAAAAGAATACATTCAATTCTTATAATTATATTTAAATCACACAAAAATTTAATATAGTTGAATTTTTCGTTGTGAATTTTATTTGTGTTAGATTATTTGCTTTTGGAAATTACTACGCCATTGATTGTTTACATCTGACGTCGTCATGGAGGCGTGACGTGCAAGTTCGGGTTTGAGTTTCATTGGGATGTGAAACATCTCCTTTATAATCATGTGACCACTTCATAACCAATCATATTGTATCATTTCAATGAAAAACAGAAGTAATGTAATTATTTCAATATAAAAATGGCGTGATTAAACTAGTTTCTTTGACTCAAACCTCCTCTCGGAGTGAAATGATGCGGTAAGGCAGGTGTTTACTACACGTGAGTAAAATGTCAACCGTTGTAAAGAATGTTTATTCTTGAACTTTATATATAATATATTTAATCTTGAACTTTATATATAATATATTTAATCTTGAACTTTATATGTAATATAACTAATCTTGAACTTTATATATAATATAATTAATCTTGAACTTTATATATAATATAATTAATCTTCAACTTTATATATAATATAATTAATCTTCAACTTTATATATAATATAATTAATCTTGAACTTCATATATAATATAATTAATCTTGAACTTTATATATACTATAATTAATCATTGTGACAAAGATGTTGTCGTGTGTATAGTACTAGTTCTAAAAGAAAGCCGGTGACCTCAGTCATCATTGGAATATTATAATGTACACAAAGCCATTGTAAGATATAATATTAAGGGTAACAATAGTCAACTCTGAACAAAAATCTGATTGTTAATACATAAAATATGTACAATGTATCATCTTTCGTCGTGTGTACACAAGTAATGGCGTACTAGTATTGACTAAATATGATATAACTATACTGTTCTCCAATAATAAAATGACAAACAATGAAATGCCACAACATCAAAATAGCTCCAAATTCCAACTTAACAGAAAAACGTAAAAAAAATATAAAATATCGATATCCTTAACACATATAGTGCCTGGCCATATTACAGTACGCAATCAATTTTACGCTATATATTTCATATAAAACCACATTTTTTTCTGGGCAGATTTTTATGACATTTATGTCAAGACACGCAGAATTCTTTGAAATTTATTTGTTTATCTGATAGTAATTTTTGTCTGCATGGTTTATGTTTTCTGGTGATTTAAGCACAAATGTTGATTTTTCCGATTTTATTTTGTTTAAATATATAACAAATTTGACGTCAGAAAACAAACAAGTTGTCTTTAAATCGTAAGAAAATAAAGGCAATCTGACGGAAAATTGTGCTAAAATAAGCAAATGATCTTTAAATATTTCTGCTTCTTCTGGTGCAAAAATGATCAAAATCCGTTTAGAAATGACTGTACATGACCGATGACTCTCCTGGTTTTGTAAGAGGTCGCGAATTCTACGAATTATCATGTCTCGTCTATATTTTAAAATGAAGCCATATTTCTACAGCTTCATCATCTTTGGCTTGTACTGATGATGAAGATGCCCTGTTTACTTGCCAGTCGTATCAAGATTCTTACGGGTTATGTTCAACTGCTTCCGGAACTCTGTTAACCATTGCTAAAAATAGATGTCCAAAATTTTGCGGACTTTGTGGAAGTAAGTATGTATGAATAGTATCCAATAAACGTCAGAAAAAATCGAGGTGGGTCAAGAATGGACGAACAACAAACACTGGCAACATTTTGGGCACAAGAAACAAAACAAAGACAAACAAATTGGATAACACAACACAAAAGAACTATATAATAAAAATTGGACAACATCAAAATCCTTGTGGTTTAACAGTAAAACGGCTACTATCATTACTGGGACAAGAACTACTCACCTCACGGTTTTTAATGGGTTGTGTCTTACTAAATCTTTTGTTTTTTTCTGTGTAGTATTTTGTGGGTCATTGTTTCAGATTTTCTGTAATATCTTTTCTAATTTGGCTTCTCGAATAGGTCTAAATAAACGTTAGAGGAAACGGAAAGAGCAATCAGTAATGGACAATCCAGAGATACGGACTACATTGGGCACATAAAACACGGGACGGGCTACATTGGGCACATAAAACACGGGACGGGCTACATTGGGCACATAAAACACGGGACGGGCTACATTGGCCACATAAAACACGGGACGGGCTACATTGGGCACACAAAACACGGGACGGGCTACATTGGGCACACAAAACACGCGACGGGCTACATTGGGCACACAAAACACGGGACGGGC
>MJUT01052699.1:38708-101970 GCA_002080005.1 Gigantidas platifrons | reverse complement strand
GGGATATAATTACAAGAATTGAACGTTGTGTATCCTGTTGATACTTATTATGTATTGTTGATGGTGTCAAATGACTTTGTAATGCTTTAATAAAGGTTAGAGAAAACCGAAGAGCCGATCAGCAATGGACCATCTAGATATACTAAAAACATCGGGTACACAAGTGACAGGACGAAGACAAAAAAACACCTTAACCAAAATGAATCAAAGAAAATGAGCAACACGAATCCCATCAAAAACGTGGGCGTGAATATAGGTGCTCACGAATGGTAAGCAGTTCCTGCTTCTTATAATGTTAATGTTAACATTAATCTTTAATAGTATGACTAACATTTATCTTTAAGAACATGGTCAACAACAGGAAAACGCATTCCAACAACTACAGAAGCCACCTATACTTGGATTTCCACAGTACAACAAGCCATTTGAACTCCATACTGATGCATCCATGCTCGGACTTGGAGCTGTACTGTATCAAGAACAAGATAACCAGAAGCGAGTGATAGCATATGCCAGCAGAGGACTTAGTAAATCAGAGAAGAACTACCCAGTACACAAACTAGAATTTCTTGCTTTGAAATGGGCTGTCACTGAAAAGTACCATGACTATCTCTACGGGAACACATTCACTGTACTAACTGACAACAACCCGTTGACATATGTGCTTACATCAGCCAAACTAGATGCCACTGGTCATCGTTGGATTGCCGCCCTGGCATCATACAACTTCAGTATCATGTACAGACCAGGAAGTAGCAACGCTGACGCTGATGGCCTCTCCATATTACCAGGACTACTTGGAAAGAACAACATTACCAATATCAGCACAGATTCCATAAAAGCCATCTGCAGCTTACAGCATGTTCAACCCTATGTACAGTGTTTGTCGTTGTCTGTCAATGCAGCTGATGAACCACCTTTGGCAAACAGACACCTGATAGACATCAATGCTGAACAGAAAAGAGACAATACTATGAAAGAATGGGTATATTGGATAGAGGAACATCGAAAGCCAACAAAAGAATAACTTGAAAGAAATCCACTCAACACATGGTTCATCAACAACTTCGAGAAGTTCAAACTGATTGGTGACATACTATATAGAGTGATCAACACCAACGGCGAATTAGTTAGACAACTTGTCCTTCCAGAGACCTGTATTGCTACGGTCATGACTTCACTTCATGATGATATGGGACACCAGGGCCGCGACAAGACACTATCACTCGTCAAAGATCGATTTGTATGGTATGGTATGACCAGAGATGTCGAAACGTGGATTACCAACGGCAACAGATGCATACGTAGAAAGAAACCAACCAACGAGAGAGCAGCACTTATTAACATCGAGTCATCTCAACCACTGGAATTGGTATGCATGGATTATCTATCACTTGAGAGATCCAAAGGCGGATATGAGAACATTCTTGTCATAACCGACCATTTTACACGGTATGCCATAGCTATCCCAACAAGAAACCAGACTGCAAAGACCACTGCAGAAGCCTTCTTCAATAACTTCGTCGTACATTATGGTTTGCCAAAAAGAATCCATTCCGACCAAGGGGCCAACTTTGAATCGAAGATCATCAAAGAGCTATGTCACATCACCGGAATGGAGAAGTCGAGAACCACACCTTACCATCCTATGGGGAACGGCATGACAGAACGTTTCAACCGAACGCTACTCAACATGCTTGGTACCTTAGACTCGAATCAAAAGAAGGACTGGAAGTCGCATGTTGCTGGACTCGTCCATGCGTATAACTGTACTCGACAAACGACTACTGGATTTTCCTCGTACTTCCTGATGTTTGGTAGAACACCTAGATTACCGGTTGACATCGCCTTTGGTTTAGAAGTTGAGGGAAAGAAAGAACCATCTACAAAGTACGTTGAGACCATGAAAGAGAGATTGAAGAAGGCATATGAACTTGCATCCAGATCAGTTAGAACAGCGCAAGAACGACAGAAATCTGGATACGACAAGAAAGTACGAGGAGCCATTCTGCAACCCGGCGACAGAGTACTAGTTAAGATAGTTGCTTTCGACGGGAAACATAAGATCGCAGACAAGTGGGAAGAGGAACCATACAGGATTGTTAGCCAACCTAACAGAGACATCCCAGTGTATGTGGTTCAGCGAGAGAATGGAGAAGGACGGAAGAGAACATTGCACAGAAACTTCCTTCTGCCAATCGGATTCCTGCCGGAAGATGATAATTCGGAGAAACCGAATGAGATAAATCCTGCACCCAAACGGCAACGACTTAGAAAGCCAAGGAAGAAACCGACGAAGCCCGACAACAACGAGGACACAGTTGAATTAGAATCGGATGAGGATTCGGAGCAGGAGTATTATGTGATTTATTGACCTGATGAAGAGCCACAGAACAACACCAACAGTGATGCACATCATGTGGATAGTGATCAGGCAAGAACTATCAATTTCACTGATGACGGTCATGTTGAAGTTGATAGGGGACAGGGCACTAGTTTTGTAGAGGACGCTCTACCTTCAGCAGACATGAATGATACTGATGAACCAACCCCTGTCAGTGATGATGGTATAACTGTAGAAGCGGTTGGTCAGGACACAGAAGAACACACTTCTGATGTACCAGATGACAGCGCGCTGACTGACACATCACTTGAGGAAACGGCAGATGTACCCACAACTCCAAGATTGTTACCAACAACATCACCACCACCACGACAAAGACAACGTCGTGTTCTACCAACACCACCGCAACAACAACCAGATTCACCAGTGACTAGACCACAGAGGAACAGACGACCACCTCAGTACCTCTCGGACTATGTCACATCCAAACAGCTCTACCAGAATGGATGATGAAGGTGAATTGGTTAAAGCAGGAAGCTAAGGACGGAAAATTCAAGGGACTAGAGATGGAATTAGCCAGAACCATCATGGAAATAATGAAGGGAACCGCCTAGATTTGCACGGTCGAGGACGTCAGCTTTCAGAAGAGGGGGAACCATTCTGATGACATGGAAGTCATTTTTCAACAGAGGGGAGGATGTAGCAGAGTGATATTTTCATCACTTACTAAATTCATATTTAGGATACACTTAATTGTTTGTTATTCTTTTAAATAAAATTAACATTAACGATTTATTTAACTTTTTGCAGAGTATTTCTATTAAGGGTTTTACCCTTAGACATTTCTAACTTTACTGTGAGTACCCTTTACTCTAAAGTTCATGTAAATAATTATGGGGGGTTATATTTGAAACGGATGTCATTGGTTGTTTTCGTCTGGCGGGAAATGTTAATTTCCTCGTGCAAGGCTAGACAGACAAACACTGGACATTGAGCGACTTGGTCGTATATATATACTTGACAGAAGACTTGATAAAACTTGTCCAGAAATGACCAACTGAGACAGAATAACACTTGATAACTGTAAGTTGCACTTCGTTTAACTGTTTCTAATTATTTATTCACATTTACAAATTTCACAACGATATCACATTTTCCGATTAAACCTTCCCCCCTTTTTGGTCGCACGCCCGTAATATCTGAGTGAGTGAAAGACATGAGTGCATTGTATTTAATTCAGTTATATCTAGGTCGGTATTTTTAAATGTTATTAGCGGTGTAATTACACACTATTATTTTAATGATAGAAAGCTTTTGTCGCTTGGTCCGATTCATGGATGAACGACAAGATACAGATGTAAACAAATCAGTAGCTCAATTCGCTACATTAATATGTTTATTGTATTTTAAAAATACATTGTATATTTATTAACACAAATATATGAATTGTATTTATATGTATTTTTATAGTTACGCATATACTTATATTGACATTTAGTCCTATTATTATAAATGTGTAATTTTGGTTTACAGGACTTGATGTAACTGGTGTATAAGAATCGAATGTAATCATGTAGTCCTGTACCATTGTTTTATCACCAAATAAAACACGCTCCACAAGTGGTAAGCATCGTTTATTGTTTATATATTTTATGAACAGACGATTTTGTCTTGTATTTATAGTATATAATTTTGTAGAATGCATATAGAGTATTCTCCCTTGGCAGATTTGTCTATTATAACCAAATCTGGAATACATACCAAAGTTGTGTATTAAATCAATAATGTTTGTAATTAATTGAATATTACAGTACATACACAGAATATTATATACTTGTATACATGTTTTTATAATTAGAAGGGTATAATTTAGAAATATGTCAGTTATATTGTTACCAGACAATTGTAATTTATTGGAATAATATTAAAAAGTTATATTGTTTGTTACACAGTTATAATTACATTGTTTAAAACAAGAACTTAGGTTGTATGTGATGAAGTTTATTCAAGACACGTGTCATGCACCCGAAATAAGATGTTTACATTTTTTTACTATATGTCTGATAACAAGAAATATAGTGTGGCAAAATTCGGAATGCTGCAAACTGTATTAGTGCGAAGTAATATCAGATACAAAGAATGGACCGTCGTGGTCGTGATCGCACGGTAGTTGGATTTACAACTGCATGTGTAATCAGTGCCTATCCCCACTAAAGTTGTAAGCTCGAAACCCGTTCATGGCGAGGTGTACTCGATACAACATTGTGTGATAAAGTTTGTCAGTGACTTGCGACAGGTCGGTGGTTTTCTCCAGGTACTCCGGATTCCTCCACCAATCAGACTGACCGCCTTGATATAATTGTAATATTGTTGAAAGTGGCGTTGAGTACCATAAACCTAACGATGATACAAAGGGTGAATTTCATCATATATAACATTTACTATTTCAGTTATCAAACCTGACCTAGAAGATAATCAGAAAAGATGGCTAATTGTTGGTATATGTCTGCAGAGTATTATTTCTCCAACATTACGAGATTATACAGAACCTACCGTAATTAATACAGTCAAACCTGATGAATTCGGCCCCTTACTAAACCGGAATCCTGTCCACATAAAAAATCTTGGTCCCGAAATTTTTGTGTTGTTTTCTATTATAAAATCGCCTTACTAAATCAGCCAACTATGTATTCCGAATTCCGGTGTCATATTCAATCCCCAATACACAAATTGTCGTAGTAAATGACCTTGTCAAACCGGGGCTGTCAAAAATCAATTCATGTAATTATTTAATCAGGTCGACTGTGTATGTTTACCTAATTGTCTGATCATGAGGTACCCCATTTAAATGCACAAGGTGCTAATTAGATAGATTTGTATGATTTACATTTAGTGAACTATTTTTATTACGGCAATACTAATCAATTAAACAAAAATGTATATACAAGCAATGCTCTGGAATTGACAGGCAATCATATCCACACGAACTCCAGCAATATGGTACCACATACAAGGTAAATTAAGAAGCTATCAATAACAACAAAGCTATACCCAAGCACCAGAAATCAATGTATGACTACAAAGTACGAAATCATGTTGATTTCTCAAAGTTATTACTGGCTACAAACATGTCCATCTACACAGCGTTTGACGAGACAGTTGATATATCTGCTCTTCTTAGAATGATTATAAACATAGACACATTCCAGGTAACGTATTATTATATATATACTAAAATGAAAGGTTAATAAATCTCAAGAAGAGTTTGATGATATCAAAAGGGGCAATCAGAATCCATACATCGAAGAAGAACAGACAAAACAATGGCCAAAAGAAAAAGTACAAAAGGACAAACAACGATCTACAAAACATACACATAAAACTAAAGATCGAGTAACACGTACCCTACCAAAAACCGGAGGTGAACTCAGGTGCTTCGGAAGGGTAAGCAGTTCCTGCTCCGATAGTGACACCCGTCGTGTTAATCTAGTTACAAACCGGCTGACAACTCATGAATGAGGAAAGGACCGGGAAGTGCTTACGACAAGTGGAACATACCCGTGGTTATTTGTTGGCAAAACAGATTCCCAAATTCAAACTGAAAATTGTAAATTACATGACTACTCACTCCCCTGGCTTGCTACATGCATTGGAAAGAAAGTAGTGTGGGGTTAAAATAGTTGTGTTGCCCAAAGCTCTTCTATTATTTAAATGATGTCGTCATATAAAAAGTGTCTTCACCTTCGAGTGAAAATTGCTCAGAGAAATCCATTTTTGAAAAGTAAATCAACGATAACATATATACATGATATATATCACAAATTGAAATACAATACCAGTATCATATTAAAAACAAAACATCCTCATCACTAGAACAGTTCCAAAATTTAATCGACAACAGAGACGAAGTCTATATCTCTAGTAAAGCCAATGTATATATCCCGACATTTGTATCAATTTCAGGTCCGCTCTAATGTTAGAAATTCTTGTGCCCACTGCAATTTTCAAGAATGGGATTCTATCCAGTATCAAGAGTCATTCCAGATTATGCTTCAGTTGGTAAACCACCTTCAGCTTAATACTGCAGATGAAACAAGAATAATGAATGACTTGACAAAGTGGGAAACTAACGGTATTACCTAATAAAATATTTCATTACTGTTAAAATTCTTCATTGCAGAAGATACATTGCAAGTAAAATCTGTGACACCCGATGGTAAGAGTGACATTCAAATAGTATAGGACGAGGCTTGTCCGAGTCGGATACGATTTAAATCTTACCCGAGGGTGTCTCAGATGTAACAATATTGCACCTTTCACGGTGTTTGACTCTTTTTGTCACCCCTTTCTATCGTGTCAATGTTTGTGTACTCTCCCTTTTTAGTAACTAACGTAAATAAATACAAATTACTTCCAACGCCAAATTACTTTTTATATAAGTATTTATCACTGTTGTGAGCGCATTTAAGGATACTGTCTACCGGTATATTTTTTTTTATTATGAAATACATTTAGGATACTGGTACGGCTGTTAATCGACAAATCGACAATTTAGCTTCAACAATGGAAAATAATTTTGCGGGAAAAATTGCGTGTATTTTGTCTTACCTAGGAGCATTGGTAAGATAATAAACAAATTTCCCCTAAATTAACGGACTACTTTATCCAACAAATAATACAACAAACGGCTATATTTCAACCAATCACACAAAGCTCCTCTCGCTAGCAATGATTTTGAACATATATACACAACAATAACAACACGAAGTAACTAAATTCAGGCTGGTATATGTATACAGTGTTCTTAGTTAAAACTAATCCAGAGGTTCACATGAGCCTCTATCTCTCCCTTAATAAAGAAGGTGATATTCAGAATCGTAACATATGTTCAGTTCTTTTATCACAGATACAATTGTTGTGCCATTATTGAAGAACTCAATATAATAGTTAGAGACTTTAAGCTCTATTATTCAGTATGTTTGTAACAGAAGTATCAACACATTTTATTTCTCTACATGTATCTTACATGCCACTTTTCCACATGCGTAACTAAAATCTAGACTTAAAGAATTGATACAGCGTCACATCTCAAAGAAGAATGGAGAACAAAGATACCAGTATTTTGTTATTGGTAGAGACAACTCTTACCTTGACAAAAGCTTTTCCAAATAAAGAAAATATAAAAATAAATATAAACAGGAGAAAATCATTCAAATATTATATTTTTTGTATCCACAACATATTTGTCCAGTATGGTGGACGGGTGTGTCAACAAAGATTGGTATTTCAACTGGATCAAATTGTGCTCCACGTAACGCTGATTTGATTCTACATGCCTATGAGGCATACGTCCTTCTAAGACTTCTCAAGAATAAAGATAAAAAAGAAACCAGCCCAGACCTTTACTTCCAGCTTCGGCTGTATAGATGGTATTCTGTCACTGAACAATGCTTGATTTGGTGATTATTTGCATCTCATCTCTGCTTCATAATGCATTTCAAACCAAACAAATATATATAATAAACAGTTTGCTAAATAATTGGCTCTTTCGATTATCGCAATAAATTCACCCGTGTCCGACCTACATTCGCTCATTCGAGAATTACTGATACCGTCTTGTCACACGTGACATTTATTAATATGAGAAGACGCGACCTTTGAAGAGGATGGAAGTACATAAATATATATATGTATATTGAAAATTAAATGATGTTAAAAATCATATTTTTATTATATATCCAAAAATATTTAAAAAAAAAAACTGTATCCGAATATTGATAATTTTCAGTAAAAGAAAACAAAATCTCACAGAATTACATATAAGTGCCGATTTAAGAATTGAAAAATTTCTCAATAACGATAATACCTTTTTTTTATTCTCATATGTGAAGATAAACATGTTTTCAAATGTGTATACATGTAGATGTTTTGAACCAGGAAAAACATTAAATATTCATATTTATTGAAATTATACTGACAATCATATTATTTTATATCCATGCACTTGATGGGATGTTCAAGACTGGTCATTGGTGAATGTTCCCATGATTCAAACCCACAGAACTGCTCAGCGGGTTCCCGGGTGCCCGTATATAAGGGGAGCTCTCTCGATGCGGTTTGTCCTATATTCTATATTTGTCCAATTCTGTTTACAAAAATATCCTATATTTGTCCCATTTTTAGATAAAATAAAATATCCTATTTGTCCTACAAGTCAATATGAGTGTAACCCATAATATTGTCATCTCTATGCGTCCGATGTCATCGTCTGTCGTTTTCGTCATCGGTAAGCTTTTACATTTCAATATTCTTCTATGAAACATGATCACTGACTTAAAAAGCCAAAATGGTAGGAATGCTCTGTAAGTGGTGCTTTATTTTTTATTAGAAATCGGAAATCCATCACGTGATATTTATTATGATAACAGAAATAGCCAACTAGTTATATCTTAAATCTACAATTGGTTTTTCTTACAGTATTACAAAAAGAAATAGTCAAGAGCCAGCATTGTAAATATATTTGTATTTCACATTATGTTTGCTAATAACCAGATATTGAAATCAAATTATGAAAACCTCATGAATCCTGATATGAATCTTAAGTGCTGGCGAAGGATAAGTATGCCATGTTTTTATTAAGACACCCACATTTTTACGCATATAGTCAAGTCAAGTAAAAGTCTTGTCGGTGACAGAGGACCGAATAAATCTAAGGAAAGGCTAAGTATCTGTTGCCACTTGAGGAATTGACATTTCGTCAATCAGTTCGTGATGACGACCGTTTAATTTTTGTAGCGATGACTTAGGAGTGAAATAGCATTAAGCTTGTCCAGAAAATAACCGTATTGGGCACAAGCCCTAGAATATCGTATGAGTTGTGAAATTAAACTCCAACAGCTGGTGCTGCTAGAATATTACTACCGATGAATGGGAAGGTGAATATTGGAAAAGTTAAGTCATCGTGTTTGTCATAAAGTTTTGATTTTAATCTTCCTCTGTTGTCAAGGTAAAGGTTAATATATGAAGCAGACTTTTCAGTGTCAGTATTATCCTTTACTAGACAGATGATTTGGTGATTATTTGCATCTCATCTGTCCAACTGAGTTTGAAGTAAAGGATAATAATGACACTGAAATGTCTGCTTCTTATCGTGTCCTTTACCTTGACAACAGAGGAAGATTAAAATCAAAACTTTATGACAAACTCGATGACTTCACTTTTCCCATATTCACCTTCCCATTCATCGGTAGTACTATTCTAGCATCACCAGCGTTTGGAGTTTAACTTCACAACTCGTACGATATGCTAGGGCTTTTGCCCAATACGGTGATGTTGTAGACAGAGTTCCAGTCTACGTCCCTCCAAGGTAGAAGTCATCGCTACAAAAATTATATGGTCGTCATCACAAACTGATTGACGAAATAGCATTTCTCAAATGGCAAAGGATCTTTGTGTTTTCCTTAGATTTATTCTTTCATCTGTCACCGACAAGACTTTTACCTGACTTGACTATATGAGGAACAAGGTGGGTGTCTTAATAAAAACATGATATACTTATCCTTCGCTAGCACTTCACCTCAGTATTCATGAGGTTTTCACAATTCCATTTCAATGTCTAGTTCTCGGCAAACATAATGTAAAATACAAATACAGTCAAACCTGTCTGTGTGGTCACCTGTATTGAAAGGTCATCTTTTTCTTGTCCTATAATAGACAATTTCATATCAATTAAACCTCTTTGAAGACATCACTTGTCTGATGGGAGAACCTTTTCGTTGTCCCAAAGGTGACATTTTAATGCAGGTTTGACCGTATATTTTCAGTAAGAAAAAAACAATTGTAGAATTAAGATAGTATAACTAGTTGTTTATTTCTATTATCATTATCGCGAATGTTTGTCCGTCACGAGTGACATATATTGTAATAATCTAATCGACAGAACTAATTAGTTAATATACTGTTTATTATATAGATTTGTTTGGTTTGAAATGCAGTTTTTTCATAAATGTTTTCCATTTTCATTTGTAGGATTTAGCTTCTTGCAAGGATATGCCATTGGACAAGAGGTAGTCCAGAAAATCAGAAAGCAAACAAGTGTATTGGTTGAATATTCTTTGAAAATGAAAACTGAGATTGATTCAAATTTTTGCAATGTTCATGATGCGATAGTAAATATACAGGGAGCAATTACTATTGCATGTGGACGTATTGATAGCATTAACACGAGACAGAATCAACTTGATAGCAAAATGGAATCAATAACTGACGAAGTAGACATTTTAACAATACGAACCGAAGAAATTGATATCACACAGAAACGTGAAGTACAAAAATTAGAGGAGACAAAATTTGAAGTAGGAAAAATTAGTGAAAAGGTTGAAGAAATATCGGCAGAACAAATGATAACAGTGGAAAGAGTAAAGTCTTTAGAAATTAATGAAGGAACAATTACGGAGCAAAGAGGTTTAATACAAAGTTATATAAATGATTTAAAACAACAGTATATGTCGCATTCAAGGCCCAGTGGCCAAGTTTTCTTTTATCACCCAGACGGTAATGAATACTTTGTAGGACGTGAAAAAGATCTACAACTTATAATAGAACGCTTCCAACAAAATAACATCGTCCAGCACACACAAGCAATATATGGTTTAGGTGGCTGTGGGAAAACCACACTTTCCATTGAATTTGCATGGCGTTTTCAACAATTTTATCCAAGTGGAGTGTTTTGGATGTCTGCAGAGTCAAATGACGCCTTGGAGGATTCAATCACATCTTTGGCTATAGATGTGGATACAACCGGTCAAAACTCAAAAAGAAACACTGAAAAGAACTTTAAAATGGTTGTCAAATTTGATTGGAAGATGGCTTCTGGTTGTTGACAACGCAGATGAAGAGTATATATCTGACAATGTCAAAGAATTGTTATTAGGAACATGGAAACGCAAAACACATTGTTATATCCTCATATGAACGAGACGGGAAGAAATGCAAGTTGAAGAATCAATACTTGTTAAAAGGCAGAGCTGTATCAGTCTGAATGTATTAAATGATATAGAAGGGGTTGATTTCATGAAAATGCGAACCGGTTTTGTCAAGGACGAAGAAGACGCCAACATTGTATTATTAGTTGAAGAGTTAGGAACAAGCAGTTGCCCATATTAAAAGTATTAAATGTTCATTTGAGGACTACATTAAACGTTTCCAGAAGAAAAGGCTTAAATTGTTGAAAACGGCGACACAATCTGCAGCAATATGTAAAGACAGACTTACTGTTAAAATGACATGGCAGCTAAATATTGATTACATATGTCAAGAATCAATGAGTGAAGGGCTAGGGACTGCAAAAACGGTCATGAAATTACATTCTTTTTATTCTCCAATGATATTTCAATAGAACTCATCAACGTTGGTTGTCCTGTTATTGAAGATGGAGATATCAACGATACATTAATGGATGAAGTTGGTTTGAAACAGGTGCCTGGAATTTTAACACGATTTTCTTTGTTCCAGTCCACTCGTGGGGACTCATTATCGGCGCATAGGCTTGTTCAGGAGGTCATAAGGGATTCTATTAATAACGAGGACAAGCACATCAAACTTCTAGATGCCATACGGATGGTGAACTTCGCTTTAGCATCGACTCCATCACCATATGATGCATTACAAGATCGAAACAAACAATGTATAAAGCCTAGATCACTCTATACGTGGAGCAAAGTAGCTACAAATGCAATTGTTTTAAAGGGACATTTAGTAAATTTCGCCAATGAGATAACGCTTTCTTCTTTAATGTTGAAACAATCAAAGTTTTGCAAGCAACAGCTGTTTTTCATAGCCTACATCAAAGACAAGATAAGGCCCTTGCAGATCAAGAACAAATGATTCCCATTATAACTACGTTAGATTTGAGTGAAGCAGAATATGAGGAACTGACAGCAATAAAACTACCACTGTTACAACAAGACCGGTTAATAATTCAGAACTGCATTGCGTCTGTCATGACAGATGACAATGACACAGATGACCAACAAATGTCACATGTACCAATGGAACCAGAAGTATTGAATTCGAAAGGAAATGAAGCATTCCTGAAGTGTAAATTCCACGATGCTTTACAATATTACACGGAGGGAATAAGAGCATGTTCTGAGGGTGACATTGAGTACAAACTTCTATCTAACAGGAGTCAGCTCTATATCAGAATTGGAGAACATGAAAAGGCTTTAGCAGACGCAAACAAGTGTATTAAATTAGCTTCAGGTCATTGGAAGGCTTATCGTAGTAAAGCATATGCAATTGCGGGTTTAATAGATAATGGATCATTACTTTCGACCATGGAATCAGTTGGTTTAGCGTCAGCCTCCACAGCAACATATATGGACAAAAAATGCCTTTTGGAATCTAAGATGAAAATAACTTATCCTGTAATTAATCATAAGATTGTTGAAAAACCAGAACGTCTTGGGGACGAAATTATGTCAATGACAGATAAGCCCTTCATAACTCTTATGTTACGGAAAGGGCGATATACGTGTAGCGAGATCGTTTTAACTACTAAAAGTGTCCAACTTATTGGAATCGAAGATGGGGTAGAAATAAAGACAGGGATTGCATTTTATGTATGTCGCTCTCCTAAACAAATACTAGAAGTAGATATTAACAATGCATATTCATTTTGAAAACATTTTCTTTGCATCAGAAGGACATCAAATACAAATTCAATCCAATTCGATAGCAACATTTTATCGTTGTAAATTTTCAAATGGCGAAAAAGGTTGCTATGAGTATCCAAAATGTAAACGCGTTACAGGGTGCATAAATCCCCCAAAGTGTAAACTGTCCGTCAAGAAAGCAGAGTCGTATGAAATAGGTAATTTTGGAACTGAGGAACCTGGTTATCCCGGAATAGCGGCGTCTTGCGGTGGAATAGTGCATCTAGAATCTTGCATTCTTGATAGATGTGGTGGTGGTGGTGTTGTGTCAGACGGAGAAGGATCCTTGATTGAGATGAACAATTGCACTGTACGTCACATGCGACAAATGGAAATCGAGGCTCGCAACGGAGGTGTCATCAAAGCAATGAACAGTCTCTTAGTTGAAAATCAGTTTCACGGTGTTGCTATTGGACCTCGAGGCATTGGGCATATAAGCGGAAATACTATCGAGGGAAATGGACAAGAAGGTGTTTGGTGTGGAGGGATAGCAGAACCGTTTGGATGGAATTCGAAAGGTGGATCGAAATCTGTCATTTTTGATAATGTAATAAGTCACAATGGTTTATCTGGTCTTTCATTCGATGGAGGTACGTATGAAGTAAAAAGCAACAAAATATTTGAGAACTGGCTCTGGAGTTTGATGATAAAATCAAAGTCTTCAACTTATTTATTAAACAATGATATTTTTGAAAACAAATGCGGTGGAATCCGAGTAGGAATCAACTACTCCGCATCGGTGTTAATTGATGGGAATATTATACGTGATCATACAGGACCGGGTGTATACGCGATAAATTTTGATAAACAATCAGCAAAAGAAGATACAGTGTTTATGCGTTTGATTAATGAAGATGAAACACATGAGTATTCACGGCTTCCTATTATTACCAGCACGAACGTTAGACGAAACAACGATAAAGGTTCAACATCCTAGAAATTTAGAACATGTCATTAAAACCTGTTGTTGTTGCCATGACTCTTCTAACATTTTAAAGTTATGTAGTAAATGCAAAAATGCAGCGTACTTTTCCAAGGACTGACAGTCTAAACACTGGAAAAGACACAGACATTTGTGTAAGCTTTTAAGAGAATCCTACACTGTGGAAATTCAAATGAAAGATACTGTGCCTTTCATGGATGTTGGTTCAAATATGGTAGGATTACGACAGTTCGATTCACCTCTGGTAGGAATACAGAAAGGCCCTCCTCCGGACAGAATGAGTTCGAAACCTTTTATAGTTAAAATTCAAACAGGAAAGGAGTATGGGTACTACGATCCATACAAGAAATTATTGGTGTATGATCGGAGCGTCACACTTAATATAGAATTTTCATCACGTGTACTATACCATCTTGCCAACGAATGCGGTGTTTTGGCTGGAGAGAATTGGACAACTAAAACGATATTTTGCTGGGCATACTTTAAGAACAGGGGCTTTGTATTGTGTATACAAACAGACAATCTACCACCGTTTCAGACGTGGTAAATCGGACAGTTTTTGTAGGAGTTGCATACATATTTTATGCCCTACATGTTGATTGAATTATTGTGATAAACAGTGATGGATAAACAAGCCACTTTCAATGAACAATTATTTTGATGGGTATTACATGTACAGCCTTCAATAAATCAACAAATCATTAAAGTAACGATTTTCATGTTAAAGAATATGAAGGAATTATTTGTTTATACAAATTTCACACCATTAACTCCTATAAAACAAAAACACTTCATTTATGTGCCGATATGCTTAATATTTTAAATATAAAAAAACGATAGGTAATGTGATGGTTTGCGTTCTCACATCGAGTACGGTAGTAGATCGTTGGTCTGGCCAAACTAAAAACTTCGAGTTTGGTATTTGCTGCTTCTTCGCTAAGCATACAACATTAGGAAGTACGAACAAAGACGGGTTGGACCGGAATGTGTCATAGCACTATAAACGATCCAACTAAGCATGTCGATCAAGTACAAATCAGACATGCATCATTTCGTCGAATGTAACTTGTATTTGCCATGATATAACTGACAACATGATCATTTGGCGTAAAACAACAATCACTCACTAAGGTTTTAGTTAAGATTCCCGCTGGTGACGAGGTGTGCTCTATCCTCCTTTATGCAATAAAAGCTGCATTCGGCTCAATTTGGTCGATAATTTTCCTCCACCCAACTCCCGATTATATCACATTTACCGACAATGAACTACTTTCACAGTACCCGGATTAACAGCATGTATGTGTTCATAGATCATAACATAGCAACCAGTCTTCATTTTTTTATATAAAATTCGTTCTGTTACAACCATTTAATGATCATATGATATCCATAACATTTACTTTAATGCATTTTTCCGTTTCTGACTAATGGACAGTTTCGTAAATCAAATCATATGCATTCTTCAAATGATGAGATGTTGTTATTGCTATTTTTATCCTTTAGTATTTACATTAGGCACACCTCTAATGGAGTAAAATCCGAACTTAAACTTTTCCGCACTATTTATCTGATATAGGTATTTTCACCAACACATGCATGTCTATATTACACTTTATACTTGGCATTATTATGACAGTTTTTGTATGTGTAACGATGTAAGTTAGTCATAATATCACACCCAAGGATGATAACTCATATATCAAATATGTCTAATCCGTAACAACGGTTCCTCCAGCACAAGTTACCTCCGATATTTCCGGTGGCGTCTGACGTCTATGTATAGACATTGACTGACATATATCAATGGAGACCTCATCACTGGTCACAAAAATGTTGTTTACTAATCACATTTCACTGGTCTCGAAAAAATGAGACCTGACGTAATTGATGAGGTACGTTTTACCCTTATTACATCCCTAACTAATCGTGTATTTTGTGCCAACACGTTTTGTGGAGGTGATCAGTAATGATGATTGTTCTACTGACAATTCGTGTTAAGAAATAATACACACATGTCGTCAAGACGACCACGATGAAAAAGCTCTATTAACACGTTAGATGACGTTAGATGACAGTTATCACGGTGAACGTACAATAATTTAGAATGAAAGAATTCATGGTAATGTCCTTGTCACGATTCTCTGTTTATTAAAAAAAAACGATAAAAACGAATCACACTTACAAAATGTTCGTTGTTTCAAAATTGCTTCATAGGAAATGTTAGCATTAACATGTTTATGGTTATGCAGTGAACTTCTTGTTCAGAAAATTTAACTATTGAATTCTTAATTTAATTTCAATATAAAGTCCTTAATCTTTTGTTTTTAAATTTTATAATCGCCTCGTATTACAATTTGTCGGTAGTATATGATAAAAAGATTAAGACATGATCTTTCTCATATGATCTCGTCTACCATCCCTCGACTGCGCCTCGGACTGATATGAGAGTCTCTTGATAATAGCCAGGTCGATATGGAAACGGCCGTGTATTAATCTGTATGTATACAGGCTATTTTTTTGTATTAACTTTCCTATGTATCGATAAGCCTACAAAATGGTTTGAAGATACCAAAGTGGTAATAAGAAGCCGTAAATCGAGGGGGGATTTATGGTGCTTAGCCCACTTTGAATACTATTTCAGTTATATATTGGCGGTCATGAGCAGGATGATGGTGATAGACACTGCATGATTGCACATGTATTTCCAAATTCACACTACCATATGATCACAACCACGACGGTCCCTCAAAGTGTTACAATGGGGATTTCAAATACTATTTATTAAAAAGGGAAAGCCATTTTTATAATGCCAATTAAAAATTAAGAAGCATGAGGAAATGTGAATTAAGTTTCATTATGTATTATATATACCATGGATCTTACGAATTAACTTATTAAAACCAACGAATCCGAAAGATAAGTTGGTTTAAATAAGTTCATAAGTAAGATCCATGGTATATATGGTTTGTAACAGAAATTAATATTGAGTGCTTTCGTCGAGGTCCGCGTTAACCATGGAATAACATGTAGATCTTTATATTAGACAATGACTTAAGCTCCTCCCACATCCATAAAAGCTTAACTATTATTCTCATGTGATGTCAAAATCATGGAATAACATCAAGATCTTCATGTTAGACCATGGTTTGTAAAATAAAAATTCACTATTTTAAAGTTTATTACTGAATAAAAACATCAAAGGAAAAATGCGTATTTATGTTACAATAAATTTTATTATACACTAATTAAGAACAAGCTAACTGAAAAGTAAATCTACAAAAAACAAACAATATAATTGACAAAAGAAAAAGGACAAAGGGACAAACAGTGATCTACTAAATACCAAAGAGAAAACTAGAGATATAGCAACATGATCCTCACTAAAACCGGGTGAGCTCAGGTGTTCCATAAGTGTAAGCTATTCACTTTACTTTTCAAAGTTGGGGCGGGGGGCTCCCCCTTTCCCCCAGGCTCCTACGCCTCGTATAGTAGAATATTGCAGGTGATACAAAATGATTTGACGAACCTAGAGAATTGGGAAAAGACCTGGCAGATGAAGTTTAACCAAGAACATTGTTATGTCATCCATGTTTCTAAGAAGACAAAGCCCCTTAAATTTAATTATTTATTGCATAAGCATATACATGTATTATAACCAGTTAAAAATTGTAAATATTTAGGAGTAACTATTAGCAATGATCTAGATTGGGGTTCATAAACTAACAATATAACAACAAAAGCCAATACAATTTTAGGATTCCTACGCAGAAACGTGAAAAACTGTACACGTAGGATTAAAAACTTAACGTAAACATCACTTGTTCCTCCGGTTGTCTAATATTCCTCACCAGTTTGGAATCCATCTAAACACAGCAAATATCTCAGGTTGAGCATATACAGAGGAAAGCCGCTTGGAGTGTCTTTAATAAGTACGTGACAGGTCACCTGATGCTGTCACTAATATGATTGACACCTTACAGTGGGACAATCTTGCTTGTAGACGAAGTCTGATACTCTTATATAAAATGAACGGGGGGCTTGGTAGAGTTATCAATAACCATACTATCCCAGTCTGACAGGCTCGTCAGGCATATAAATTCAGATTAATAAAGATTTCCCGTGCTTTCCTCATTTATGACATCGCCGGGTTTGTAACTAGATTAACACGACGGGTGTCACTAGTGGAGCAGGGACTCCTTAACCATCCGAAGCAACTGAGTTCCCCCGGTTTATAGTGGGGTTTGTGTTACTCGATTTTCAGTTTTATATGTATGTTTTGTAGATCGTTGTTTGTCCTTTTGTACTTTTTCATTTGGCCATTGTGTTATATGTTCGATATATGGGTTCTGATTACCCCTTTGGTATCTCCAAACTCTTCTTATTAGTTTTCGTTCTTCCCTTATAAAATCTCAGTTTGGAACAGTTTACCCCAAACAATTGCTCTTTCACCTAACCTAGAATCCTTCAAAAGTGGTATCCCCACATTAACATTTGAAGGATTCCCAACCCACATTGAAATAGACATAACAAGCCACTGTACACATATGCAATTAGTTACTTTTATTTATTATACTTTTAAAGTAAGTTGTCCATGTACATAGCGCATACAGTTCCGGGACGTTACATACTCTATTCTTAGAGTCTAGGCCTGTACTTGGAAGAAGATACAATTTGTAGTGTTTAATTAGACCACCCAAGTAACAGGAATCCCTGTATTTTCAAATAAAATGAGGCGAGTTCAACACTAGTACACCGCACTAGCGTTGAATGTATTATCAAGATTATGCAATGGAACTAAAAAAATTGAAAATCGATTCTGGGACTAAATTTAAGTAGAAAGTCTGGAGACGGAACTTAAAAATTTAATCAAACAAAATGAACTTTTAACAGCCAAAGTTCATGAGAATGAAACTGTTATTGAGACGGTTACTAAAAAGGCAGCACAAATGGAGATCAATCAGCAGCAAATCATGAAAGAGGAAATTCAGAAACAAAAACATCTCCATGAGGCAGAGACAAATACCATCGTGCAACAAAATGATGAATTTAAGGTGGAAAGGAGACAGATGATAGAACAAATTACTGAGCAATCTCAGTATGTAGATCAAGCTACTGAACAAAATCCACTCCATACCACTCGAATCAAAAATCTTGAAGGAAGAATAAAGAATTTGATGGAAAAGGTTAAAGATCACGCACATGATAAGGACAAAGAAGAAGAGAATGTGCGTTTCCGTGACAAAGAGAGCCATGAACAAGGAGCCAACATTAAGACTTTAGAGGAAGAGTTACATCATTGGAAGATGATCAAGGCGGTTGATTCTTTAGCACCTAAAAACATAAATACAAGTAAGATGACCAGTGATGTAAGGGCTACGGAAGACGCGAGGAAGTCCGAGACTAAATCAACAGGGGACTTAAAGTCGAATGAAGTTGATAGAAATATAGGGTTCAAAACAACAAAGAAGGCTACAACAGGTCCAAATACAGAACATTGGAAGAGTTTTATGGGACAAACTCAGTTTCCAAAGTTGTCTACGTATGATGGAACCAATGATTGGAAACCTAACCAGCTACAGTTCATTCATACAGCAACCAGGTTTGATTGGGATGAACAACAAAAATTAGACAATTTGCTGTTGTGCTTAAGAGGGAAAGCTCTAAAGTTTTTCAGTACCCGCCCGCATCAGTGCAGACAAACTTTACAGAATTAATGGATAAGATGAATAGGAGATTTGGAAACAAAGAATTACCCCCATTCCATTTGGAGACAATTACAGGATGTAAAGCAGTTAATGGAGGAACATATTGAGGTGTATGCTGAAAGAGTCCAAGAAATGGCAACCGATGGATATGTAGAGGTTTCAGAAGATATTGTGGAAATGATGGCCACAGAAGCCTTTTTGAGGGGTAGCTATGATAAACAGGCGGCATTATTGGCGATGGATAAAAACCCAACCAGAATTGACCAAGCATTGCAACATGTTAAAAGTGCTATTCACAACAGAAAAATCTTGCTAGGTCAAAAGAAGCCAGAGGTCCGAAACGTACAATTTCAAGACGAAATGGAGTCTGATGATGAGTCTTATCTGGCAGTAAGAAATATCAACAAAGGGCAATAAGAACAGAACAAAGACTTTTCGTGGCGAAATAAGGTAGAGGAGCGAATGGAAAGAACTGAGAAAGATGTCTGCTCAATGAAAGGTAATATTGAAAAGATCGTAAAGTTACTTTCAAATAATAGTAGTGTTAGAGGCAGGTCTAGGTCACCCTCTCCATCTGGTAGTCCATCTAGACGGACAGTGGTCTGTTACTCCTGTAATGAAGTTGGACATTATAGTCGAGATTGCCCTAAGAAAAGAAATCTGTCTCCAAGTCGTGTGTCACCATCTTCAAACCCTTTAAAAGGCCAGGGGTCAGTGATATAGGCCGATCTCTGACCCATCCTAATCAAACAGGCCAGCCGCCACCCGTTGAATTTTTTGGGCCTAGTGTCGGTGACCCTGATCTAGGCTTGAGAACAGAGCAACAGTCAAATAATATGGTCAAGAATTGTTTGCGTCCTGTCGGATCTAGTGTCGGTGACTCCGACCTAGGTTTGAGAGGTACCTGCCAAGACAACCCAGAAAATGTAGTTTTAGCAAATGGTAATATTCAGCTGATCGGACCAGAAGATAAAACAGTAAGAACTATAAAGCCTGGCCTCCATCAGCCCGGTGTCGGTGACCCCGACCCGGCTGAGGGAGTTCATGTAAAAGAAATAACATCTCTCAATGCATCAGAGGGAATTAATCTTGTGCTACCTGTGAAGATAAATGGAGTAACTGTAGAGGCAATTCTTGACACTGGTGCTCAAATTACGGTTATAAGTGAGGAATTAGCCAAGAAGGCAAGGCTTCCTTCCCGATCTGGAGAGCCCGTTTACTTAAAGGGAGTACAATATAGTGTGGTCAGAGCCCGAAGTGGAGGTAAAGCTAGAGTAGCGATTGGTAAAACCGAGACCAAATGGCATCTTATAGTAGCCAAAATAACTGATGATATAATTATTGGGTTGGATTTGCTATACCATCTTAAAGTAGTAATTGATTTAGCTGAATATACTGTCCAGATTGGCGCTGAGAGGTTATTGGCCAGTTGTATTAAAATAGGAGAACAGCGTTCAAAAATTCGCAAAGTCCAGTCGCAGGAGAAAATTGTTATCCCTCCTAAATCCACGGTTCAATTTCCGGCTAAATTAGAGGGAGGCACCAATGAAGAAATTTATATACAACCAACACATAAACTGAAAGGATTGGTAATGCCTCATACTTTAGTAGAAGGCTGTGAACAGGTTCCAGTAAATGTTAAAAACTTGACCGATCGGACCATTTATTTGAGGAAGAACACCGTTATTGGTATTGGCACCTCAGTTGAAGAAGTTTATGGCATTGATATAGCGGGAGGGACAGAGGTTGTTCGTCAGATCAAAACAGATGAACAGAATTCCAGTGTTATGCCCCCTCTTTTACAGGATTTGTTGAAAAGGTCAAAGACTCATTTGGATGAGGAGCAAATAGATTAACTCAGCCAACTTCTGGTAAAATGTCAGAACACATTTTCTAAAAATGATTTGGACATTGGGCACTTTACAAAGATCGAGCATCGTATAGATACTGGAGATGCTTTGCCTACCAAAGAAGGAATTAGAAGAACACCATTGGGTTTCGAAAAAGAAGAAGAAGAACATCTCCAGGATTTGTTGAACAAAGGTGTTATGCAGCCATCTTCATCTGAATGGGCAGCAGTTCCAGTTATTTGTCGTAAGAAAGATGGGAAGATCCGGTATTGTATTGATTACCGTAGGATTAACAGTGTGACCCGAAAAGATGCATTCCCATTGCCAAGAATAGAGTCGTGCATAGATGAGCTGCGGGGGACCAAATTTATGTCTTCTCTTGACATGTCCTCCGGTTATTATCAGTTTCAAATTCACAAGGACGACAGGCATAAAACTGCGTTCATTACAAAATATGGGTTATTCGAACATGTCCGTCTTAGTTTTGGCCTATGCAATAGTCCTGCATTTTTCCAAAGGGTAATGCAACTCATATTGTACGGTTTAACATGGTCTCAATGTCTAGCCTACTTGGACGATATAATCATACTAGGACGGGATTTCAATGACCATTTAAAGAATTTGGAGTCTGTATTACAACGTTTCCAAGACAACATTTGAAGCTGAAGCCGAAAAAGTGTTCATTGTTCCAAAGGGAAGTTATCTATCTTGGTAAATTAATATCAGAAGAAAGAATAGCTATAAATCCTCAAAACATTGAAGCCGTTACAAAATGGCCTCCACCAAACAATAAAAAGGAAGTCCAATCCTTTCTAGGCTTTGCAAATTATCATCGAGACCACCTCCCAAATCTGGCTCTTACTGCATGTCCGCTTCATGATTTGACAAAGAAGACATCCAAATTTGAATGGGAAGACTTCCACCAAAGAGCATTTGAAGCCATAAAGGATTCGATCATCCAGTCAACAACATTAGCCTATCCATACCCAGACGAGCTGTTCATTTTGGACACGGACGCCTCTGACAGAGCGGTAGCCGCTGAGCTGTTACAAGTTCATGATGGTAAAGAATATGTTATAGCCTTCGCTAGCAAAGTATTAGCACCAGCGCAGAGACGTTACTGCACGACTAGAAAAGAACTACTAGCCGTTGTAACTTTCACACGACAGTTTAGGAACTATTTGCTGGGTAGACAGTTTGTCATCAGAACCGATCACCACAGTCTGGTATGGCTACTTCGCTTTAAAAACATAGGACAGTTGGCTCGTTGGATGGAAGAATTGTCACAATATGACATGGTAATTCAACATCGTCCAGGGTGCACACATTCCAACGCGGACAGTCTAAGCAGAATCCCTGATGAACTGGACTTCTGTAATTGCTATTTTGCAGGCGTGGAGCTGGACACACTTCCATTTGGAGGCTGTAAGTACTGCACCAGGGCACAGGCACAATGGCAACGGTTTGAGGAAGACGTAGATGATGTTATCCCTCTGGCAGTTAGAAGTGTTAATCAACAGGAAGTGGACGATTATGACAGTAACTGGATGGTGGGGCTTACCATGGAACAGATTAGGAAACACCAGGCGGAAGATCACGACTTGAGACAAATAATATCTTGGTTAGAACAAGAGAAAGAACCATCAGCTTTTGAACAACAATTGTGTAGTAATGCCGTAAAACATTGGTGGAGCTGCAGAGAACAACTCAAAATTGTAAAAGACTGTCTAATCTACATTTGGCTTGATCCAGAAGGATCAAGAACACTCCTATTGGTTCCAAAAGCCTTACAAAAGGAAGCCTTGAAGTTGTGTCATGACAACAAAACTACTGGTCACCTAGGAAGAGATAAGACTCTAAATAGGCTGAAACAACGATGCATATCGTACGGACTTCGGCAAGATGTAATTCTATATGTTAGAAGCTGTAAAGAATGTAGTCTGAGTAAATATGCAAATCGGAAGGCGAATTGCGAATTAGGTCAGTTCCATGCTGGAATTCCAATGGAGAGAGTACATATGGACATATTGGGACCGCTGCCAACAAGTTGGACTGGTAATAAGTACATCCTCTCAATGGTTGATCAATATACAAAATGGATTGAATTATCTCCCATTGCCAATCAAAATGCGGAAACCACCGCCAGAACAGCTGTAAACAATTTCTTCTCTAGGTTCGAATGCCCTATTTCAATTCATACCGATCAGGGACGAAATTTTGAAAGTCAACTCTTCCATGAAGTTTGTTCGTTGCTTGAAATAACAAAAACCAGGACTACTCCCTATATGCCTTTTTCCAACGGACAAGTAGAGCGTTACAACACTGTCATAATGAGCACTGTCCGTTGTTATTTGAAGGGATGCCAAAAAGACTGGGATGAACACATACAGTTGTTAGCCAGCGCTATTAGGTCCACATACAATAAGAACACAGGTTTTTCACCTAATATGATGATGTTGGGAAGTGAGGTGATTCAGCCAATTGATCTCATGCTAGGAACCACCTCAATGAACATTAAAAAACAGAATTCCAACAAATATGTCCAGAAATTATGTAAGACCATGGAGGAGGCACATCAAATTGCTAGAGACAACATCAAAGCAGCACAAATAAGACAAAAAAGGGATTACGAACTGAATACGCATCAGAAATCCTATAATTTGGGAGATGTAGTTTATAGATTGAATCCAGCCACCAAATTAGACCAGAGTAAAAAACTGAAACCACAATGGCAAGGCCCATTTGTAGTTACTGAAGTCAAGTCGTCGGTGCTTTATAAAATAAAAAATCGAAAAAGAGAACTGGTAATCCATCATGACCAACTCAAAATATGTGAAGACAGGAATCTACCATTGTGGGTAAAACATATCCGTCACAGATTGTTTGGAAGTGTGGATGCTTTACATGAGAACGACATCCAAGATTGGGACCTCTCTAGCCTTTTTGATGAATCAGTTGTTGATCCTCCATATGACGACTCATCATAATCATCTGCCGGGGGTCATACGAGACCTGGTGTCGGTGATCCTGACACGGTCTCGGGTGATCCCGAGGAGTCAATAAATGTTGAGCGGGAAGGGGGTGAGAATACTCAAGTAACCGGGGCTGAAAATGGGAATGTAGAAGGCAGGCCGATTATACAGGATCTGACAGATATACAAAACTGTACTGATCTAGATACTACTTTTGCCTATGCAATAGAAGATGATAAATCGGAGTCAACCGACACAGTGGTTGGCTGAAGGAAACAGAGGTTGCCCCGACATTTAGACGATGAGGTCTTTTCTGACTCATAATTAATGTAAATGAAGTAAAAAGTAATATATATATATAAGTGTGTAGATACATTTTCATTGATTAAACCTAAGAAATAATAAGTTTTCAAGTAAAACATAATTGAGACCCCTTTGTATATTTGCAGTTACAGTATGGCTGTAAAGTCTCTTGAGAAGGAGTTGGAGTTTGAGGACTGCTGCCCCTGGCTGGGTGAGGAGGAGAAATTGGAGGAGACGATAAAGGAAGAGATAGTGTCGATGGTGGGAGATGAAGTGGATGGAGAATGGCAGGTGGTGGATGAAGTAGAAGGAGACGAAGTGAAAGGAGATGGGGAGAAACAAGAATCAAATGATACATCAGAAAGAAGAGAGAAAGGAGAAATTAGAAGAAGAGGAGACCAAGAAGGATGTTGTGCCCAGTGTGTAATGGGAAGTTCCGGCACTTGCGTAGACATGCAGTTGTACACCTGTCGTGGTTTTGGTATCCTGCAACATGTTGCCAAGACTGTAAGACCCAACATCTGTATGAGGATGTCCTGGATAAACACATAATTCTTCATTACCTCCTATTTGTGCACATGAAAATGATACTGTATATAAATTCGAAGATCAAGAAAAGGCGCAACTAATAAACGACTTTTTTGCTCCATTGCTACTTTAAACAACGACAATAAAGATATCCCCTACATGACGGACAGAGGACCTGGTATTGTAACCGAAATTATTGTAACAAAACAGGACATCAATGACATTATCTCTTGCCTGGACCCGCAAAAAACATCTGGACCAGATGATATTAGTCACCGTATGTTAATTGCCACTAATTATACAAACACAATTTGTCGTCCACTCAGTAAATTGTTTAATTTGTCTCTAAGGAAGAAATCTTTTCCGTCGTTTTGGAAACTCGCTAACGTTATAACAGTTTTTAAGAAATCTGACAAATCGATCGCTTCGAACTATAGACCAATATCGCTTCTTAGTTGTGTTAGTAAAATTAGAGAACTGTCTTTAAATATGTTTTTAACCATATTAGTCGCCATAAGTATATACATAAACTTCAGTCTGGCTTTCTCCCTGGATATTCCACTACACATCAACTAGTTGAAATATACCATTGTATTATGACTGCATTTGAAAATCAGACTCCTTTGACATTGACGTTTTGCGATGTAAGTAAGGCATTTGATCGTGTCTGGATTAGAGGCTTAATTTACAAACTAGAGAAATATGGCGCGAGAGGCGACATTTTGGAATGGTTTAAAACTTATCTTACTGACAGAAAACAGAAAGTTGTACTGAATAACACAGAATCAGAGGTTGGTTGTTTATACGCTGGTGTCCCTCATGGATCGGTGTTAGGTCCCATACTATTTCTAATTTATATCAACGACATAGCTGACCACACAGACGGTATATGTAGACTTTTTGCAGACGATACAGCTCTTGGACATACTAGTAACGATCTATAAAACTTGCAGGACATGGTTAATTCTGACCTCTCAAACATTAAAATGTGGAGTGAAGACTGCTAATAACGTTCAATCCAGATAAAACTGACATCATGCTATTTGATAATAGACGACAAGGAAATTTTGCTTCAAGTTTGGACAAACCGACATACTATCCCTTGACTTCCATAAACACCTTGGTATCGTGTTCAGTTCTGACGGTAAATGGACACGACATATTGACTACATACTATCTAAGGCATCCAAGCAATTATGTGTTATGAAAATTGAAATTTATTCTAAAACGGGAAATTCTTGAAAAAATCTATTTAACTTTTATTAGACCTTTGTTAGAATATTCTTGCGAAGTGTGGGACAATTGTTCACAGACGGACAACGACAGACTAGAAAAATTACAACTAGAAGCAGCACGTATTGTTACTGGGTTAACTGCGTATTCAAGTAGGGATTCTTTTTATCAACAAACGGGATGGGAAAAATTATCAAGAGACTCTCTGTAGCCATAGGCAAGCTTTTTATGCGATTGAAGAAAGCCTCACAACTGGCTCCACTGGTTGCATTAATAACAAAGCGGAATTATTAAAGGTGAAAAACTGATCATATGGCAATGTCTTATATATCCAAGTTTCTAAGCTAGTTAAAACAGGTGGTGTTTGGCCATTCAAATTAAAGATCCGTGTCTACCTGGAGAGGAATTAATTCAATTTGTCACCCCCGTTTCCAACATCTGAAAAATATAATGGGGGGGGGGGAATGTGGCAGTTCGCTCTGTGTCGGTGGGAGTTACCAAGAATAGCATAAGGACATTAGGAATCCCTCTAGCCTTAACATCCGGTCCTTTGAGTGTCGGAGGGAGGTGATTGGAACATCGTACGAAAGCTCGGGACTTCTCTGCTCTTTATTCCTTGAGGATTCACTTGTGAACCAGATACAGAACAGATCGGACGCCTCAGCTTTGAGAACGACTAGTGCTTGCTGACCACTCAGTGGTTTACGAGTCATTATAGGTAACAACATTGCTATGCATGCACACCATTTATGCCCACAGCCAAATATCTGACAGCGCATACAGTTCCGGGACGTTACATACTGTATTCTTAGAGTCTAGTCCTGTACTTGGAAGAAGGCTTTCAAGGGAGGGATTGCTTCTAGCTTCCACTAGACCAGCCTCAGATGTTTTTAACCAGATCGTTTTATCCTGCACCTGTAAATTTTTGTAAATACACTAACCGACCCTCCGTCACGTGCACATAGTCAACTGTGCGATAATGTTCCAGAGGAATTATGCACACTAATGGAAGAAGAAGAAGAAGAAGAAGAAGAAGAAGAAGAAGAAGATACAATTTGTAGTGCTTAATTAGACCACCCAAGTAACAGGAGTCCCTGTATTTTCAAATAAAATGAGGCGAGTTCAACACTAGTACACCGCACTAGCGTTGAATGTATTATCTCCATTTATGTAGGAACACACGACGAAGTGTTAAAAATGGCAACCGGTGTCGTATAGTAAACATTCCGCATAGCAAACCTTCCCCTGGAATGTTTACTATGCAGTAAACATTCCCATTCGAAATATTTGCTATATAGTTAACCTTCCTCCCGGACACTTTACTATATATTAAATATTCCCCTGGAGGAAAATTTACTATATAGCAAACATTCCCCCATCCATAGCCGAGCATCCGCCCGGATATTTTGCTATATAGTAAAATTTCCCCTTTAATCCAGATAATTACTATTGATTCAGAATTTAGCACCTTAATCGTGTTAATTTTAATTGCTATATACCATTAATCATATCCAGTTATGACTAAAAGGTAAAAAAGCACATTATTTGCATTAAAGAAAAATGTACGGAGCTATTTTGCATTATTTGAAAAATAACGAATATTCATTAGGCGCGGACAAAAATGCAAAACGAAATATTAGGGCCGCCTTATTAGTGTCTTGTTGCTAATCCCGTCAATGAATATAACTGATTAAACTTGACATATTATGTGTTACCACATGTGTCAAGTTTAATATGTAGACGTATAAAACTCCCAATAGTTATCTTACTATAGTGGAAATATTTAATAATAGTCATATTCCCCCTATAATACGTAAAAACCTAATCGTTTACGGTTAGGTAGGAAGGTTTACTATGCGGAATAAATACTATATAATACACGTTCCCCCTTGGAGGAAGGTTTACTATATAGTGATTCTTCAAGTGGGGGAGGGTAATCTACTATGGGGGAATGTTTACTATATGACACCGGTATAACCGAAAGCATCAGTACAAAGTTCTTTTATTTAATATTGTAAAAAGTTAAATAATTAGCATCAAAGCCATTATTAGCGTAACTTGCTAATGCACATGTTAATGTATTAAGCAGACAACATATACTATTTCTGTTCTTAAACTGCAACCCAGTGGCATTAGTCTGCCCTCGACAGGTGGTTCAAATAAAATGAGACATGGATTGACAAATACGAACGTCTGGTTATGTTTATTTTGTTTGTACGTCTTATGTAGCAACAACTATATAAATGGCGTCCATATTTGTTTGGTTCTAGTCCAGCGGTCGACAAAAGCTAGCATGTTCAAATTTGATACAAGAGTTACGCGTGTTATTCTAAGAAGAGTTTGAAGATACCAAAGGGGCAATCAAAAACAGTATATCGAAGAAAAGCAGACAACACAATGGCTAAAAGAAAAAAATACAAAAGGACAAACAACGATCGACTAAACGCTACCAAAGTCAACAAATAATCAGTGAAAGATTTGAATTTCTATATTTCATAGTAAGTAATTAATTTGACGGTAGCTCAAAAATGGCGGAAATACAAATGATTTTGTATTAATTAGGAGGATAATACATACTTTGTACTAGACCAACACTCTGCGGTTGCCCATTGTACACAGCTGTACACATGTATTCATCGTATACCAATCAGTCACATTATCCCGAGACGACCAGTTTTTACTCTTATTCGTTAATTCTGTGTGTTTATCAACGATCAGCAAATACAAATTGTATGGTATTTAGTTTGACCCGACTGTGGAGAAAAGGCTAAATTGTCTGCCCTTGAGAACAGATCTAGAGCACTAACAGGCTACGCATTGCTAACAATAATTCAGTTATATATATGGAGGTCAGTTTTATTGGTGGGGGAAAACCGATTACCCGACGAAAACAACTACTCTTTTTTTGAATCTACGAACCTAGTCGGATTCCATTACATCCATTTAAGATCGGCCGCTATATGGAACTATTTGATATGTGTATTCGCCACACATTGTGATTATTCGGACGTCGGCTTACATATAGAGCAGGAATTACTAACACTTCCGGAACACCTGAGATCACCCCGTTCTTTTAGTGGTGATCATGCTACTCCATCTCTAGTTTTCTGTGTGGTATTTAGTAGATCACTGTTTGTCCCTTTGTTCTTTTTTCTTTTGGCAATTGCATTGTCTGTTTTTCGAAGATTTACGTCTTGAGTTATTCTTAATAAGTGTATTATAGAATTTAGAAATGAAACCTAAATCACATTTTCTCATGCTTCTTAGTTTTACTTGGCATTATCAAAATGTATGTCCCTTTTTAATAAATAGTATCTTAAATCCCCATTGTAACAATTTACGGGGCCGTCGTGGTAGTCTTCGTATGGTAGTATGGATTTGCAAATACCTGTGCAATCAGTGGCTATCACCCCAGAAGTAATGAGTTCGAATCCTGATCATGGTGAGGTGTACTCGATACAACAGTTTGTGATAAAGCTTGGCAGTGACTTGCGACAGGTCGGTGGTTTCCTCCAGATACCCCGGTTTTCTCCACCAATAAACCAGACCGCCACAATATAACTGAAAAATTGGTGAAAGTGGCATTAAACAACATAACTATTTTCAATAAAGAGCATCACTACACCTTTAAATTTTCATGCTAGCATTTCCTATAAAGCCATTTTGAAACATCGAGCATTTTGAAGGTGCGATTCGTTTTTATCATTTGTTATTTCACCATGAATCATGACAAGGACACATTACCATGAATCCTTTCATTCAAAATTATTTTACGTTCACCGTAATAACGGTCTGTCATCTAACGTTTCTATATAACTTTTTCATCGTGATCGTCTTGACGACATGTGTGTATTTTTTCTCTACACGAATTGTCAGTAGAACAGTCACCATTACTGGTCACCTCCACCGAAACGTGTTGACACAATGTAGGGATGTAACAAGGGTAAAACGTACTTCATCAATCACGTCATTTTTTCGAGAAGGGTGATCAGCAGAATTTATAGCCAGTGAAATGTGATTAGTAAGTAACATTTTTGTGACCAGTGATGTGACCTCTATTTATAAGACAAGTGTCAGTCAATGTCTATACATAGACGTCAGACGCCACCGGAAATATCGGAAGTAACTTGTGCTGGAGGCACAGTTGTACGGATTAGACGTAGCTGATATGAGTTGTCAGCATGGGGTGTTATTTTTTGTTGCTAGTTTCACATGCAAAAACTACAATAGTAATGCTAAGTATATGATAATGTGTAACATAGACGTCACGTGGATATGGTGATGAAAATACCGACATCTGATAAATAGTGCAGAAAAGTTCAAGTTCGGATTTAACTCCATTAGAAGTGTGCCTAATATACATGTTAAAAGATCAATGGCTGTCTCATCATTCATGACTTATAACCGGATTTGTAATTAGATTAACACGACGGGTGTCACTAGTGGAACAGGAACTGCTTACCCTTCCGGCGCATATGAGTTCACCCCCAGTTAGTTGGGTTCGTGTAACTCGATCTTTAGTTTTATGTGTATCGTTGTTTGTCCCTTTGTTCTTTTTCTGTTGGCCATTGTGGTGTCTGTCCTTCGATTAACGGATTCTGATTTCCACTTTGGAATCTTAAAACTTTCTTGAAGAATGTATAGAATTTGATTTACGAAACTGTCCATTATTCATAGTCGGAAAAATACATTAAAGCAAGTGTTATTGATACGATATGACCAAAGTATTAAATGGATGTAATAGAGCGAATTTTATGAAAGGAAGACTGGTTGCTATGCTATGATCCATGAACACATACATGTTGTTAATCCGGGCACTGTGAAAGTAGTTACTTGTCGGCATATGTGGTTCAGTCGTGAGTTGGGCGGAGGAAAATTATGAACCGAAGTGAGCCGACACTCGGGCACATTCTAATTCCGAGCAAACCAGTATTTGCTGGTACTCTCTAATGTTGTATGCTTAGCGGAGAAGCAGCAAATACCAATCTTACAGTTTGTGGTTTGGCCAGACCCACGATATACTACTGAACTCGTGAAAGAACGCAAACCATCACATCAGTGATGATCACCGAACGCTTTTTTGATATTTGAAATGTTAAGCGCATCGGCACAGAAATGACGTATTATTGTTTTATAGTTTGTATAGTATGAAATTGGTTAAAGAAATTCCACAATATTCTTTAATACGAAAATCGTTACTTGAATGACTTGTTGATTTATTGAAGGCTATGCATATAATTTTCATCAAATTAATTGTCCATCGAAAGTGTCTTGTTTAACCATCACTGTTTATCACAATAATTCAATCAACATGTAGGGCATATAAAATGCATGCAACTCCTACAAAAACTGTCCGATTTACCACGTCTGAAACGGTGGTAGATTGTCTGTTTGTATACACAATACAAAACCCTTGTTCTTAAAGTATGCCCAACAAAATATCTTTTTAGTTGTCCATTTCGTTCCAGCCAAAACACCACATTCGTTGGCAATATGGTATAGAACAGGTGATGAAAATTTTATATCAAGTGTGACACTCCGATCATACAACACTAACTCCTTGTATGGATCGTAGTTCCCATACTCCTTTCCTGTTTGAATTTTAACTATAAAAGGCTTCGAACTCATTCTGTCCGGAGGAGGCCCTTCCTGTATTCCTACCAGACTTGAATGGAACTGTCGTATTCCTACCATATTTGGACCAAAATCCATGTAAGGCAGAGTATCTATCATTTGAATTTCCACAGTGTAGGATTCTCTTAAAAGCTTACACAAATGTCTATGCCTTTTCCAGTGTTTAGACTGGCATACCGTGGAACAGTACGTTGCCTTTTTGCATTTACTACATAACTTTAAACTGTCAGAAGATTCATGGCACCAACAGCAGGTTTTAATGACATTTACTAAATTTCTAGGGTGTTGAACGCCTTTATCGTTATTTCGGCTAACGTTCGTGCTTGTAATAATAGGACGCCGTGAATAATGTGTTTCATCTTCATTGATCAAATGCATGTATTCTGTATCTTCTTTTGTTGATTGTTTATAAAAATTTATCGCGTATACACCCGGCCCTGTATGATCACGTATAGTATTCCCATCAATTAACACTGATGCAGAGAAGTTGATTCCTACTCGGATTCCACCGCATTTGTTTTCAAAAATATCATTGTTTAATAAATAAGTTGAAGACTTTGATTTTATCATCAAACCCCAGAGCCAGTTTTCAAATATTTTGTTGTTTTTTACATCATACGAACCTCCCTCGAGTGAAAGACCAGATAAACCATTGTGACTTATTACATTATCAACAATGACAGATGTCGACCCATCTTTCAATTCCGATTCAAATTCCTCTACTATCCCCCCACACCAAATGCCTTCTTGTCCATTTCCCTCGATAGTATTTCCACTGATATATCCAATACCTCCAGGTCCAATAGCAACACCGTGAAACTGATTTTCAACTATGAGACAGTTCACTGCTTTGATGGCACCCCCGTTGCGAGCCTCGATTCCCATTTGTCGCATGTGACGAACAGTGCAATTGTTCATCTCAATCAAGGATCCTTCTCCGTCAGACAAAACACCACCGCCACCACATCTATCAAGAATGCAAGATTCTAGATATACGATTCCACCGTAACACGCCACTATTCCGGAATAACCAACTTCGCCAGTTCTACAATTTCCCCTTGAAGAAGACTGTGCTTTCTTGACGAACAGCTTACACTTTGGGGGATTTATGCACCCTTTATCTCCTTTGCATTTTGGAAACTCATCGCAAGCTTTAATGCCATTTGAAAATTTACAATGATGAAATGTCGCTATCGAATTGGATTGAATTTGTATTTGATGACCTTCTGATACAAAGAAAATGTTTTCAAAATGAACACGAATTGTTTGTTCAATGTCAATATCCACTGCTAGTATTTGTTTAGAAGGACGACATACACAGAATGCAGTCCCTGTATTTATTTCGACCCCATCTTCGATTCCAATAAGTTGGACACTTTTAGTTGTTATAACTATCTTGTTAAACGTATATCGTCCTTTCCGTAACATTAGAGTTATGAAGGGTCTTTCTGTCAGTGACATAATTTCGTCCCCAAGACATTCTGGCTTTTCAACAATTTGATAATTAATCACAGGATAAGTTATTTTCATCTTAAATTCCAAAAGACATGTTTTGTCCATATATGTTGCTATGGAGGCTGACGCTAAACCAACTGATTCCATGGTCGAAGGTAATGATCCATTATCTATCAAACCCGCAATTGCATATGCTTTACTACGATAAGCCTTCCAATGATCTGAAGCTAATTTAATGCACTTGTTTGCGTCTGCTAAAGCCTTTTCATATTCTCCAATTCTGATATAGAGCTGACCCCTGTTAGATAGAAGTTTGTACACAATGTCACCCTCAGAACATGCTCTTATTCCCTCCGTGTAATATTGTAAAGCATCGTGGAATTTACACTTCTGAAATGCTTTATTTCCTTTCGACTTTAATATTTCTGGTTCCATTGGTACATGTGAAATTTGTTGGTCATCTGTGTCATTTTCATCTGTGATGACAGACGCAATGCAGTTCTGGATTATCAACCGGTCTTGTTGTAACAGTGGTATTTTTATTGCTGTCAGTTCTTCATATTCTGTTTCACTCAAATCTAACGTTGTTACAATGCGAATCATTTGTTCTTGGTCTGCAAGGGCCTTATCTTGTCTTTGATGTAGGCTATGAAAAACAGCTGTCGTTTGCAAAACTTTGATTGTTTCAAAATTAAAGAAAAAAGTGTTATTACGCTTTATCTCATTAGCTAAAGTTACTAAATGTCCCTTTAAAACAACTGCATTTGTTGCCACTTTGCTCCACATATAGAGTGATCCTCGCTTGATACATTGTTTTTTTCGATCTTGTAATGCATCGTATGGTGATGGAGTTGATGCTAAAGCGAAGTTCACCATCCGTATAGCATTTAGAAGTATAATGTGTTTGTCTTCGTTATTAATAGAATCCCTGATGACCTCCTGAACAAGCCTATGTACCGATAACGAGTCCCCACGAGTGGACTGGAACAAAGAAAATCTTGTTAAAATTTCAAGCACCTGTTTCAAACCCACTTCATCCATTAATGTATCGTTGATATCTTCATCTTCAACAACAGGACTACCAACGTTGATGAGTTCTTTTGGAATATCATCGGGGAATAAAAAGGACGTAATTTCCATGACCGTTTTTGCAGCAGTTCCTACCCCTTCACTCATTGATTCTTGACATATGTAATCAATGTTTAACTGCCATGTCGTTTTAACAGTAAGTCTGTCTCTACTTAATGTTGCAGATTGTGTCACTGTTTTCAACAATTTAAGCCTTTTTTTCTTGAAACGTTTAAGGTAGTCCTCAAATGAACACTTAATGTTTTTAATATGGGAAGCTGCTTGTTCCAGTGCTAACGGAAGACCTCCTAACTCTTTAACTAATAATACAATGTTGGCGTGGTCTTCGTCTTTGACAAAACCGGTTCGCGTTCTCATGAAATCAACCCCTTCTATATAATTTAATACATTCAAGCTGATACAGCTCTGTCTTTTAACAACTATTGATTCTTCAACTTGCGTTTCCTCCCTTCTGGTTGTTATGAGGATGTGACCGTGTGTATGGCGCTTCCATGTACCTAACAACAATTCTGTGACATTGTCAGATATATGTTCTTCATCTGCGTTGTCAATAACCAGAAGCCATCTTCCTGTCAAATTTGATAACCATCTTAAAGTTCTTTTCAGTGTTTCTTTTGAGTTTTGACCGGTAGTATCCACATCTATAGCTAAAGATGTGATTGAATCCTCCAAGGAGTCACTTGACTCTGCAGACATCAAAAAGACTCCACTTGGATAAAATTGTTGAAAACGCCATGCAAATTCAATGGAAAGTGTCGTTTTTCCACAGCCACCTAAACCACATATTGCTTGTGTGTGCTGGACGATGTTATTTTGTTGGAAGCGTTCTATAATAAGTGCTAACTCTTTTTCCCGTCCTACAAAGTATGCATTACGGACTGGGGGATAAAAGAAAACTTGGCCAGTGGGCCTTGAATGCGACATATACTGTTGTTTTAAATCATTGATATCACTTTGTATTAAAGCTATTTGTTCCGTAGTTTTAATTTCTAAAGACTTTACTCTTTCGACTGTTATCATGTGTTTTGCCGATATTTCTTCAACCTTTTCACTATTTTTTCCTGCTTCAAATTTTGTCTCGGCTAATTTTTGTACCTCACGTTTCTGTGTGATGTCAATTTCTGCAGTACGCATTGCTAAAATGTCAATTTCGTCAGCTATTGATTCCATTTTGCTATCAAGTTGCTCCTGTCTCGTGTTAATGACATCAATACGTTCACATGCAATAGTAATTGCTCCTTGTATATCTACTATCGCGTCATGAACATTGCTAAAATTTGAATCAATCTCAGTTTTCATTTTCAAAGAATATTCAGCCAATGCACTTGTTTGTTTTCTGATTTCCTGGACTACCTCTTGTCCAATGGTATATCCTTGCAAGAAGCGAAAACCTACAAATGAAAATGGAAAACATTAATGGAAAAAATGCATTTCAAACCAAAAAAGGCTATATAATAAACAGTATATTAACTAATTAATTTTGTCGATTAGATTATTACAATATATGTGTGTAGTCCTGTCACACCTGATATTTATTCTGATAATAGAAATAGCCAACTAGTTATACTATATATCTTAGATGTAAATCTACAATTGTTTTTTTCTGACTGTAAATATACAGTCAAACCTGCATTAATAGGTCACCTTTGGGACAAAGAAAAGATGGCCTTATAACACAAGTGATCTCTTCAAAGTGATATGAAATTGTCTATGACAGAACAAGAAAAATATGACCTTTCAATACAGGTAGCCACACAGACAGGTTTGACTGTATTTGTATTTTACATTATGTTTGCCGAGAACAAGACATTGAAATGGAATTGCAAAAACCTCATGAATACTGAGGTGAAGTGCCAGCGAAGGATAAGCATGTCATGTTTTTATTAAGACACCCACCTTGCTCCTCATATAGTCAAGTCAGGTAAAAGTTTTGTCGGTGACAGATCAAAGAATAAATCTAAGGAAAGGACAAAAGATATATTGCCATTTAAGTAACGACAATTTCGTCAATCAGTTCGTGATGACGACCATTTAATTTTTGTAGCGATGACTTAGGAGCGACATAGCATTAAGCTTGTCCAGAAAATTACCGTACTGGGCACAAACCTTAGAATATCGTATGAGTTGTGAAATTAAACTCAAACAGCTGGTGCTGCTAAAATATTGCTACCGATTAATGGGAAAGTGACTATAGGAAAAGTGAAGTCATCACGTTTGTCATAAAGTTGTGATTTTAATCTTCCTCTGTTGTCAAGGTAAAGGTTACGACAAGAAGCATACTTTTGAGTGTCATTATTATCCTTTACTTCAATTTCACTTGGAGAGATGAGATGCAATTAATCACCAAATCAAGCTTTGTTCAGTGACAAAATACCATATATATATATATATAACGGAAGCTGGAAGTAAAGATCTGGGCTATTATTTTCTTTTATCATTATCATTGAGAATCCTTTGAAATACGCCTGCCTGACATCCGTGTAGTATTGATCAGCTTGCAGTGGAACACAATTTGTTCCAGTTGAAATACCAATTTTTGTTGAAACACCCGTCAACTAGACTGGACAAACATGTTGTCGATAAAAAAAATCGAACAATCTCGTCCTGTTTATATTTTTTTAAAGATTTTTTAAGATTTGGAATAGCTTTTGTCAAGGTAAAAGTTCTCTCTACCAATGACACAATACGGGTACCTTTGTTCTCTATTCTTCTTTGAGATGTAACGCTGTATCAATTCTAGATTTTAGTTACGCATGTGGAATAGTGGCATGTAAGTTACATGCAGAAAAATAAAATGTTTTAATAATTCTGCTACAAACATATTGAAATCTAGAGCTTAAATATTTCAACTATTCTATTGATTTTTTTTAATAATGGGACAGCTATTGTATCTGCGGTACAAGAACTGAACATATGTTATGATAGTGAATATCATCTTCTTTATTAAGGGAGCGATAGAGGTTCATGTGAACCTCTGGATTAGTTTAAACTTTGAACACTGTATACAAATACCAACCTGAATTTAATTGCGTCATATTGCTATTGTTGTGTATAAATGTTCACAAGCATTGCTAGCGCCTTTTGTTGTATAATGTTGTATAATGTAATGCTTTTTTATTTTGATTTTTAGTGTGTTTAACGCCACTTTCAATAATATTTCAGCTATTTCATGGCGACCAGCTTAAATGGTGGAAGAAGCCGGACTACCCGGAAAGAACCACCGACCATGGGCAAGCAACTGGTTAACTTTATCACTTTCGGCTGCGAGTCGAGTACACCCTTTCTTGTGATTTAAAAAACCGTACGAGAACCATCGCCATATTGGTGATAGGCTTGTATGAGTTGTAGGTAATCCAACTACCTAACTAATTGAGCCACACGGGCCCTGTATAGTGTAATGAGATTAACTTCTTCAATGAAGAGTTTTAACAGTAATGAAATATCTTATTAGGTAATACCGTTAGTTTCCCACTTTGTCAAGTCATTCATTATTCTTGTTTCATCTGCAATATTAAGATGAAGGTGGTTTACCAACTGAAACATAATCTGGAATGACTCTTGATACTTGATAGAATCCCATTCTTGAAAATTGCAGTGAGCCCAAGAATTTCTAACATTAGAGCGAACCTGAAATTAATACAAATGTCGTGATATATACATTTTCTGCTAGAAATATAGATTTCATCTCTGTTGTTGACTTAATTTTGGAAGTGTTCTGGTGATGAGGATGTTTTGTTTTTAATATGATACTAGTATTGCATTTAAATTTGCGATATATATCATGTATATATGCTATCGTTGATTTATTTTTCAAAAAAATATTTCTCTGAGGAATGTTTACTCGACCACGAAGACATTTGTCGAATACATTTGCATGACGACATCATTTAAATAAGGGTAATAACAAAATTACCGAACTCCGAACAATCTTCCAAAGGGAAAGTCAAAACTCAAAGTATATAAAAAGACAAAATCAGTCAACAACCGGAAAACTAGGAAAACCGTAATGACCCTGACTTGGTAATAGCATAGAGGAGATTTGGGCCACAAAACCAGCGTACCCACCACACCACCTTCTTACAATGCATGTTTCAAGCCAGGAGAGTGAATAGTCATGTATATGTGTACTAGGGGTATATATACATAGACTAGTAATAATTTCTTACCTGGTCAGAAATAGTCCGTACATTCTGCGGGAATGTGTCTATGTTTATAATCATTGCAAGAAGAGCAGATATATCAACTGTCTCGTCAAATGCTGTGTAGATGGCCATGTTTGTAGCCAGAAATAACTTTGATAAATCAACATGATTTCGTACTTTGTAGTCATACATTGATTTCTGGTGTTTGGGTATAATTTTGTTGTTATTATTGATAGCTTCATAATTTAACTTCTTGTTTGTGGTACCATATCTCTCACACTGTTGTGGGTATGATTGTCTGTCAATTCCAACGCATTGCTTGTATGTACTAATTATGATAGGTTCTGCATATGTTCGTAATGTTGGAGAAATAATAGTCTGCAGACATATACCAACAATTAACCATCTTTTCTGATTATCTTCTAGGTCAGGTTTGAAAGCTGAAATAGCAAATCGTATATATGATGAAATCACTATTTGTATCATGTTTAGGTTTATAGTGTTTTACACCACTTCCAACAGTAGTTCAGTAATATCGTGGCGGTCTTTATTTATTGGTGGAGGAAACATGAGTATCCGGAGAAAACTACCGACCTGTCGCAAGTTACTGACAAACTGTATCACATACTGTTGTATCGAGTAACCCTCGGGGTTCGAACTCACAACTTTAGCGGTGATAAACACTGATACGTCAGCCCCTTCTTTGTACCAGATATTACTTCTCACTAATACATTTTGTAAAATATTGGATTCAATTCTAAAATGTGTGGATTGTTAATTAGGATGTTATCATGGTCGGTTTATGACGTTACATTGTTACACAAGTACACTGAAACTCGCACAAAGGGACATTACTCGAGATTTATTTACGTTTAATTGAGATTCATACACCATGATCCTGAACCTAAATATAGCATCTGTTGCATCGGATTTAAGTTCTTGTTCTGAAAATATTCAGGAATACTGCATATATTGGAGTCATATTACTCTATTTTTTTCAACTGATTGGGTGTGGTTTAACACGGGTTGACTGATTACAGGACAGTCCATGTATTTAGGAGGGTCAGGTTACCTGATCAATTTCATTTATGCAGCTATATTCAATCGTGCGTGTATGATCCAATCTGCGTATTTTAATTATTTGATTAAAAGAATACTAGTGTGACAACACCGATTATATATGTAGATGGGAGGTTAAGTATTTGTGTTTGTGTGTGTGTGTGTTTTGTTCATTTCTGATCGCTTGGAATATTTAATTATTCAATATCGGTTATGTTTTCAGCACACATTTTGGATAGTGCTTGATGGAGATACGTAATAATGCACACGCAAAATTCGTGAATTTGTCCCTCTTTTTTTCTGTAAGAAAGAGGGGGAGGGGGATTCAATATGATCGTTTCAAAGGAATTCTGTGAAAATAGGAGTACAAAAAAAAATGCAACGTCTATCTTTTTAGATTTTAGATTTGTAATCGTGACCAATATACGAAAGGATTCATATTGCAAACATCGGGAAAAAAATATCGATCAATTTTTTAATAATCCAGACAATACACCCTTGTGCGTTCTATTCCTTTTGTATGAATTGATTTCGGTGACACTGCTGAATACAGTTCAATAATGTCAATAACGAGAACTGCCCTGTACATACACAAAATAAAATCGAATGCTTTCATGTAAATTTAAAGGTCAACTCCGCCCGACCAGTTAAATAAAATAGAGTAATACAAATAAATAAATTAATTAATTAATAGAACTCGTAAATCTAAGGACAGAAAATACAATAACAAAAAGCAAAAAGGACAAAAGGACAAACAATGTTCTAGAAAAAAGTATTGATTGAGAAACACGAGACATGCATTGTGATAACTAGCTAACGTTAGCAGTAACTGCACATGTGGTCACCTCTATTTAACGGTAACTTTTTTCTTTTCCTGTCATAGAAAATTTCATATAAATTGAACCTCTTGTAAGAGGTCAACTGTCTTGTTAGGCCATGTTTTCTTTGTCTCAAAGGTGACATCTTAATACAGGTTTGATTGTACATATTGTTTATACCTGGATTATTATGTCCTGCTGTTGATATGTCTACTATATCTGCCTCTAACTCCTGTGGTATGTTTAGCTGAGGTTTTATATATATCGTGTTACTTGCCATCGTTGTCTAATCCTGTGTGTAGCCTCTTTATTCTGCCATGTCGAGAATCTGATCTGTGCCTACCATGTTCTTAAAATTAAATTTTAGTCATCATATATTAAAGATTCACATTAACACTATAAGAAACAGAAACTTCTTACAGTTTGTGAGGACCTGGATTCACCCCAATTTCGTTGGTGGGGTCCGTGTTGCTCATTATTTTATTCATCTTTGTTGGGGTTTTTTTCTTCGTTCTGTGACTTGTGTGCGCGATGCTGTCAGTAGCTCCAGATTGTCCATTCTTGATTGCCTTCGGTTTTCCCTAACGTTTATCAAAACCATACAAAGTTATCTACAAAGAGTGTTCATCAACAATACATAATAAACATTAATAGGAAACACAACGTTGAATGCCTGTGCTTTTATTGTAAACTATATGCTTACTTAGACTACACTAGTATGTCCCCTGAATATTGTGGACCAAGAGAGATAGATAAAAGTGTTTTGCATTAAGATGAAGTCAAAATCGAATTATGTCTTTTCTAATCTAATTCATATTGGCCTTTATATGTCTAAATTACTTAGTATGTGTAAAAACAATTTAAAAAGAGGTTCTCGTGGCCTCGATTATACGACAGCTGAATCAAAGTTTACCTGTGCAATCAGTACTTATTACGATTGTATATGTCTCCAAGGCCATTGTTCTAATACGCCTGATCTGTAAGGAAGGCGCTTGAGCTTTTTCGAGAAGGTGGATATACGAACAGGTGTAGTCATCGTATACAAAACGAAGTGCTTTTTTACTGCACTTTCTCTACTTTAAAAAAAAAAAATTATCGGTACAAAAATGCCAAGCCAAAGGGAAAAATTTAAAGTTACTGAGAATGAAAGTGTGGAATATAGTTAATTTACTTAATCTCTCTAAATATGGGCCCAAACGTTGAAGTATATTCAGTTGCTGTGATGCCTTCCTACAGATTGAACTGATATGAATGTCAAAATTTAATTGATAATCTATTTCAATTCCTAAAAGTTTTACTGTCTCTTCAAATGAAAGTGTAGAATTCTGTATAAAAAATTTCATGTTTTTGTCAAAAGTCTTTTTCCCAACCGCAAGTACCTGAAATTTATCTGTATTAGCCTGCATTTTGTTTACTTTAAGCCAATTAATAAGAACATTTGACTCTGATTCTAAAACTGAAATAATTACATTAAAATCACTATGACCATACGACAAAGTATTGTTATCCGCATAATTATATAGAGTACCCTTTTTCACAAAATAAAAAATATAAGTTATAAAGACATTAAAAAGTTGAGGATCCGAGATTGAACCTTGGGGTACACCTTTTTGGATGTCAGCCCAACTGCTCAGGATACTATTGATTTTAAATTGTTGTTTCCTATTTGATAAGTATGACTCAAGAAGGGATACAGAATCAGTGGGGACATATCATAGGCCGAAAGTTTATCCAATAAAATATTATTGGGTAGGCAATCAAATGCCTTGGAAAGATCCATTAGAACTGCGTCAACATACTGATTTTTGTCAAGGGCATTCCACCAGTCATCTAATAACATGAGCACAGTTGTCTGACCTTAATGACCTCTTCTAAAAGCACATAAATAAGGATTAAATTTAAAAGAAATCAGACAATAACTGTTCTAAAATTTTCTCAAAAATCTTTGAAAAAATAGATAATACACTTACTGGTCTGTAGTTAGTCTTCAAAAGTGGATCATCCTTTTTATATAAAAGTGATACTAGTGCTTTCTTTAAGTTATCCGGAAAAACACTCTGATCTATTGACATATTTACAATACTTATAATCTGAGGTGCGATAATAGATTGACTACATTTTATTATTTTGGCAGGTATACCATCAGCACCTGTTGCTTTTTTTATGTTGATATTATTCATAATATTTCAACATTTTCTGTTGTTACCTTTTCAAAAACATTTTTTTTTGTACCATCATTTTGTTTCTTTATTTCTATTAAAGTTGGATGATCAAAAGGGTCGTAAACAGTATCTTTTCCTATATTCCCAGCTACAGTGGAGAAAAAACTATTAGTGATTGGCTACTTCTTTTTGATCATTTACAGTATTGTCAGATTCATTAAGAAAAGAATGGCTAAATAGTTTTCCAAATGTCGCCCGATTTTGATCCCCCAGAGCAACGTTCTAAAAAGTATGTTTTCATTGATTTTCTTTTCAATGTGGTTACAAAATTTCTTTGCTTTCTGAATTTTCCCCAATTTTTGTTGCCCTGTCATTTCATAAATTGAGAATATAGCATTTGTTTTCTGTATACATCTCTTCTGAGCCCCTGGTTCATACATGGAAATGTTTTTTTTTCTTTTATATCTATATTTAATTGGAGCATGTTTGTTTAACACATTGATAAAATCTTTTTCATATTCATTATAAACAGAATCTACTTCATGGCATGTTTCATTGATCTTAATTTGTTCTATATCATCATTGATATTTTCAATGTCAAAAGTCTTGTATCTTCTATAATACATGAGCTTTCTTGGTTCGTGAAGAACTTCACCTTTGATAACAGTACTTATAATGGTATGACAGTCACTGACACTTGTTGGAACATTTTGTGATTTAAAACATAAAGATTTTTTGTTTGTCATTATTACATCTACTAGTGATGGGTTACAGCCCTTTTTGAAACAGGTTGGACTATTAGGAAGTTGTGTTAGATTGAAAATATCCCAGAAATCATTCAAGGTAGCACTTTTATCTGATTTGAGCATGTCAAAATTCAGATCACCAAATAGTAACATATGTGCATAATGCGTTAACGATCTATCAGCAAATCTAGAGAAATGTTCAGTAAATTCATTGCTTGACATAGAAAGGAGTTTATATGCCCCAGCAATCAACCACTTTCTGTCACTTATATTTACTTCATGACATAGAGCTTCAATTTTTTTCACTTTCTAAAGATTGTTTTCTGCTGGATGGAAAGTCAGCTCTGATAAAGGTAAGTAGGCCCCCGCCGTACTGGTCCCTGTCCTTTCGTTGTACTTTGTACCCATCTACACTGAACAGATTGTCATTAAAAGATTTGTAAAGTTTCGTTTCATAAATAATTAATAAATCTACAATGTTGTTAGTTAGTACCTCTTTTATTTCATCAAATTTGTACCGAAGGCTGTTGATTTTCATGTGTGCTGCCATGAAATGTTTGGGATAAGATCTCCGGACATCTCTAAAGTCTTTAAACGTGTGTTTGTGTACATTTACACCGGAATTACCATTGGGCGCGTTTGATTTATCCTCTATATCTTCAATATTAAAAAAGGAATTGCTAAAAATAGGCAAAATACAGTTTGCACAGTACCAACTTTCAGATGATGTTGATAAGCGCTGGTATTCGGCTATCGGTAGGTCAATGCATTTAATGTGATACCAATATGTACAGTCTTCACACTAAATTCCACGTTTATTTCGTTTTACTGGTTTGAAACATTTCCCACAAGGATATTTAACTGGACCAGGATTAGTTGAAATGTCTCCTGATAGCAAAATAATTGTAATTACTGATGTATATGCTGTTATATTTTGGTTTGGTAAGTATTTGTAGTATTGTCTATTTGTATAATGGCGGATCTTTTCTGAGACGATCATTGGGTATAATAAATCTAGTGAAAAGTCATAGCAAGATGGTTTTGGTTTTGTTCCCGAGTATAATCCGAGATCTGGAAGATCTATTTGCGTTGTCTTTTTCAAGCGTGTCCAGAAAAAAAACTGTCTAGTTATAGTATTATTACGTTTCCTCCAAATAATAACAACACGTTTTCTGTAGGGTTCTTCTACTTTTATTTGCTTTGACACAAATATTTCACATATCTTATATAATATCCCTCACATGAGGTGTAAAGGATTTCAATCATTAGATCTGAATTCCAGCTCTAAATTTCAATGTTGTACATAGGTACCGTATATCAAAAGTAATATGGTGTCATGAAAAGTTGAAGACATTAGACAACAGAATTTACCGCAAAAAATAGAAGTGACCAACGAAGATAAAGTAAGAGTGCGGTTCAACGAAACATGGATAAAAATGATTTAAGTTAAATATAGCAGAACTAAAAGTATATGTATTCCGCGATTATGTCATATCCGTCAAACAGGTCTATAGTATAATAAATTAATCAAAATAATATCAACATATTTGTACTTAATTACACTTTGTAATTAATCTGTAATAAAAGAAAGCAATTAAATAATTCCGTTTAATTAAATTATTACCAATGACAATACTGAAAAAGAATAGAAATACAAAAACTTATAACATGATCAAAATACAGGCTATCACATACTCCCCCCACCCCCCTCCCCAGCTGAAAAATTAGGTCCCATCATTTATCTGAAGAATTCTTCATAATATCAAGAATAGTCTGAGCTGCTTCTGCCTGCAAATTTTGAAAAAGGTTAGCATTTGCTAGTGATGTAATGAAATTAACCTTTCGAAACCAGTCTCTGCTACTTGCTGGATTGTTCACAACAGACTTGGAATGTATATGAGTTCCTGAACTCATCCAAACTGGTGGCTTTCTTTGTCTATCTGACCTTCGCACTGGTTCTTCCGAGTCTGAATATTTACAGGATGTTCATCCGGAGTTTCATCATCAGATTTCTCTGTTGAAGAGCGTCTGCATGTTACATCAGAATCTGTCTCATTAGCATCAATTTCATCATGAGCTTCTTGATCAGATTCAGAAACAGCTACCGTACTACATTATCTCTTGGGTCCTCTAGCTCTGTTTCTGCGGTGATTGGTTTATAACTGCTGTCAGCTACAGGTACCACTACAACCAACTTAATTGGTTCTTCATCAGAAGATTCCCCTTCTCTATCTATAAGTGCGTGTCTAATCTGCGGTGGCGTTGGTTTCAGTGTTCTCACTGTAGGTTTCGGAACTGATTTTACTGGAGTTTCGTTGGTATCTCCAACTGGTAAAAGTAGGTTTCTATGTAGATTCCTCTTTCTATCTTTTCCATCCTCTCTCTGTACAGTATATACTGGAATGTCTGGGTTAGGCTGTCCTAAAACTGTATCTGGTTCTTGTTCCCATTTATCTGCAAGTTTGTGTTTTTCATTGAAGGCAACAATCTTCACTAGGACACCATCCCCTACTCTAATAGTGGCTCATCTGACTATCGTGTCATACCCTTCTTTCTGTTTCTGTTGGGATCGCTTGGGTGCTTCGGTTGCAAGGTGGTACGCATGATCCAAACGGTCTTTGATGTAGTTTGACACTTTTACTTCCTTTTGTGAACCAAGTACAATGTCGACTGGTAGTCTGGGATGTTCGCCGAACATCAAATAATATGGTGAAAAGCCAGTGGAATCATGCTGTGTTCAGTTAAACGCATGAACAAGAGGTCCAACGTAGGCTTTCAAATTCTTCTTCTGTTCCGGTTCCAAAGTCACTAACAGGTTGAGTAGTGTGCGGTTGAATCTCCCGCACATACCATTACCCTGTGGATGGTAGCTGGTAGTACGAGACTTGGTGATTCCTTTCATTCTGCACAGTTCCTCAATGACTTGTGATTCGAAGCTTGCCCTTTGGTCTGAATGAAGGCGTTCTGGGATACCGTAATGGACTATATAATTATTAAACAGGACTTCAGCAGTTGTTCGTGCTGTCTGATTTCTTGTTGGTATGGCCTGTACATATCTGGTGAAGTAGTGCGTAATTATCAGGATGTTATGTTGTCCTCCTTTGGATGGTTCCAAGTTAGGTAATCCATACAGACTAGTTGCAGAGGTGATGTTGTTCCAATACTTACCAGTGGAGCTATGTGGTTCCGTGGTGTTTTTCTACGACATCTGCCACAATGGGAAATCCATTCTTCTACATCCTTGGACATACCTGGCCAGTAAAAAGGGTATTTCAATAATGATAACGTTCTATCCTTACCAGGATGGTCCATGTCATTATGCATTGCCTCAAGTACAGTGTTGAGGTGAGCTGACGGCAATACAATCTGTTGTTGTACTTTGCCATTATTGGTGAGTTGGCGATGTAGTACGTCGTTTATGAAATGGAGATGAGAAAGTTGAGGTTTCAAGATGGTGTCTTCTTTTTCTGGTTTATGTCCAGTCTCAACCATTATTCTCTAGTATTGTAACCCAGTATCTTTTTCCTGCGCTTTCTTTCAGTCGATGATATCGGAAGTTGATGTTCCAGCTGTGGCATCATCGATATCATCTTTTACTAAATCTGGTGATATTACCAGGCATTCAACATATGGGATGGAGCTGACCGAACTACAGATGGTATGGATAAATTCCTGGTTAACGTCTTGTCTTACATTAGTGTCGGTAGGTATTCGACTTAAGCCATGTGTATCAGCGTTGTTTTTCCCCGGGTGATACTTGATGTTGAAGTTGTAAGTTGCAAGGTCTGCTAACCATCTGTGCCCTGTTGCGTCAAATTTTGCTGTTGTCAGAACATAAGTTAAAGGGTTGTTATCCGTCAAGACTGTAAACTGCTGTCCATATAAGTAAGACTTATCGTCGACGGCCCACTTCAAGGGTAAGAACTCCAGCTTATTGGGTGGGTAGTTCTTCTCAGCCTTGGTAAGCCCTCGACTGGCATAACAAATGACTCGCTTTTCACCCTGTTGCTCTTGGTATAGTAAAGCTCCCAAACCAAATACGGATGCATCGGTGTGCAGTTCATATGGAAGTGTACTATCAGCGTATCCTAAAATTGGAGAGGATGTAAGTAATCGCTTCAAAGTGTCAAAAGCATTCATCTGATCTTCTCCCCAATACCATTCTCTCCGTTCTTTCTTCTTTCCCTTGTTCCTTTTTCCAGTTGGAGTTGGCATAAGGTCTGTCAATGGTCTACTTATCTGACTAAAGTTCTTTATGAAGCGTCGATATTATCTTCTGGTAATTTTGTAGGAGTTGGCCATGTTGTCACTTTGTCTATCTTATCTGGATCTATCTCTACTTCTGCTGCTGAGACGATGTGTCCGACAAATTTTACTTTTCGCTTAAAGCATGCACATTTCTTCGGTGCTAGTTTCAATTTGGCATGTTGTATTCGATCCATTACTAGACGCAAGTTGTTGAGATGTTCTTCATATTTGTTCCCAAAAATGATAACATCCTCTATGAAGACGCAGCAAATTCGCAGGTGGTAATCTGCTAAACAATCCTCCATCAGCCGTTGGTATGTTGCTGGACTGTTGATCATCCCAAATGGCATACGAGTGTATTCATAAAAACCAAGAGTTCCGACTGTGAATGCACTCCTTCCCTTGTGTGGTTCAAAGATGTCCACTTGGTGATATCCAGACTTCATGTCGATGACCGAGAAGAAAGTGCTTCCACCAATGCAATCTAGTAGTTCCTATATCCTAGGTAGGGCATAACTATCTTTCAGTTGTCGGTAGTCGACACAAGATCGTAGTGTTTTGTCCTTCTTTCGTACTAATACGACATTTGAGGCCCATGGACTGCATGGCGGTTGCATAATCCCGGCATTCAATATTTGGCGAAGGTGCGCTCCGATATCATCATATGCTGGTGGTGGTATACACCTGTACCGTTATTTAAACGGTTTCTTATCAAGAAGATCAATTCTATGCTGAACGATATCTGTATGACCTACATCATCATCTGATTTTAAGAAGATGTCGATATATGACTTGATGAGTTGAAGTTCTTGTTCAAATTGTTGGTAGTCAAGATAACTTTTGGTAACTTCTATCAAGCTTATGATGTCAGATATTTACTTCTCAGTTGGTAGTTCTGATCCTGCCTGTATAGATACTGGTTGTAGTTCGCGTATTATGGCTTTCGGTGGTATGTTGATGGTTTTCATTGTTACATTGGAAATTCTTACTGTAACTGGTCCATTCTGTTTATGATGGTACTGTATAAGAGATGGTTCAATGTCATAATGAGATTATTTTGCTAGTGTAGTTGAATGAACTATCGCTGGTGTATTCTGGTACGGTATCTCTTATATCTACATAACTGTTCACTGTGATGGATGGTGTTATCGTAATGCTCTTCGTTCCATCAATGCGTATAAGACCAATTGTATTATTGTTTTTCTGGAGTTCTCGTTTTTTAAGTAAGATACAGCGGAATGATAAATACCAAGGTATAGTAAAGTTGCTAATCTGTAAGAATCTTTCTCCATGTTCATTTTTAAAAGTTTCTACGATGTTGGATAAGGTATTGGTTCCCAGTAGTAAAGGTACTTCGCTATTGTATCTGCTGATCTGTGTGACCAATAGTATGCAATCATATAAGTGAGTGTGTCCCGTTAATTGAAATTGAATTTCTGAATAGCCAATATAAGGAAGTTGTTGTCCATCTGCGCATTCAATATCCAAAAGTGTATCTAAAGTGTGTAAAGGAGATGATATATGTTCTCGGTAGTAATTTTCCCTGACCGTAGAAACTGTCGAACCTGTATCTAAAAGTGATGAAGTTAGTAATCCGTCAATATAAATTTCTGTTTCGGTGGATTTTCCAACTAATCCTGGTGGTACTTTTACTCAGTTGGTTCCGGGAACTTGAGACTTGGCTAAGCCTATGTTCCCTATGCATAGATCTTTTCCCGTTTAAATCCTTCCTGAGATGGTCAACTCTTATACGACATCCAATTTAGAAATGTCCAAATAGTCCACAACGCCAACACTGTATGTTCCCACCAAAAGTGTCGTTCGGTTGTTGGTTGTTGTAATTTCCTTTTCCCCTGCCTCGTTGTTGCCATTGTTATTCTTGTCGTGTTTTCCATGATTGTTGTGTCTGCTTCCTTGATTGTTGTTGTGGTTGCGTTTCTGGTTGTGTCCATGGTTGTTGTTGTGGTTGCGATGTCCATGATTGGGTTTCTTGTTGTGTTCATGGTTGTTGTGGTTGTGATGTCCATGACTGTGTTTCTGGTTGCATCCATCGTTGTTGTTGTGGTTGTGTTGGTTTCTATGATTGGCGTGGTTGTGTTGGTTTCCATGATTGGTGTGGTTGCTGTGTTAATCTTTATGACTGTTGCTGTGGTCGTTTTGATTCAAAGGAATCCATTCTGGTACCCAGTTGTTTAATCATTCCATTGATCTCATCAAATTCTGATTGACCTGTAGCAGCTTTGCTGATGTGTGGCTTAGAGGTTGAGGTCGACTCTTGTGGAACGTAGTTCTTTATCTGAAGCAAAGCAACTCTCAATCCATCAACGTCTTTAATAGTGTCATATTTGCATCCGGATATAGCCTTGAGTCCATTTAACAACATGCAGTGTAGCTGCTGATTTACCTCGTCTGGCTCCATAAAATTGTGTCAGCAAGATCTCTTTCTTATCTACGCTACCATAAATGCTGTCAAGTTTTTGTATTATGTCATCAATATTGGCATCTAGATCAGGTCGCATAGCAACCATTCCTGCCTCTCCCCTTAAAGATCTTCGGACCGCATTCAAAATGGCATCTTTGTCATAGTTCTGTTTCAGCATACAATTGACTTCCTGCCGCCATATTTCATAAGTGGTATCTCCAGATGTCAGATCTGTACCAGAAAACCATGTGATTTTGGGTGGTTGATTCAAGATCAACTTAGTAGCCTTGTCCTCTTTCTGTTAGGTACATCTGTTTTCGGTGGCGGCGGAAAAGCAAATTTGGTATCCAAATCTTTCTTCAGAGTCTTGAGTGTTCCTTAAAAGTCTGACATCCACTTCATTAGCTGTTCTGGTGTATCTGCTTTTGGTTTAATTCCCATCTTGAAAAAAGTATCCATCATCTATAATTTCTGTATCACTTCAGGTAATAGTGATTGTGGTGGACTTGTTGGTTGTGTAGTTATAGGTTTCTTTCCTCCTGTATGTTTGTCATGTTGAATTTTTATTTACAAATTGAAATAAATTAATTCCTAAAATATAATTAAATATTCTGAAATGAAAGCAAAAATAAAGATGTTTTTGTGAAATAAACGAAATATAAACGAAATAGTAGATATTTTATTCTGAAAGTAATGAAATGTATTCTGAAAACCAAAATTGTTAATGTAGAATTAAATATTCTGAAATTAATGAAGGTAAAAATACAGATTTTTTTCTGAAATAAACAAGGTATAAGTTAAATAGTAGATATGTTATTCTGAAAGTAAATGAGATGCATTCTGAAAATCAAAATTTGAAATGTAGAATTAAATATTCTGAAATGAAAGAAACATTAAAGAATTTTTTCTGAGTCAGAAATAAACAAAATATAAATGAAATAGAAAATGTGTTATTCTGAAAGTAAACAAAATGTATTCTGAAATATCAAAATTTGAAATGTAGACCTAAAAAAATTATAGCCTATAATTCAGAAATTAAGATTCAGTAATTAATAAGTCATTTAACTGCAATGTAAATAAATTCAACGTATAATTGCAATATTCAAATTTAAATGTACAGTTGTCAAATCATATAATACTCAAAATTTCAGATAAATACCTACCAACTAAATAATTATATAATTCTCTCACAATTCTTCTTCCTGAAATAGGGTATGGACTAGGATATGTGAATCTTGTACGTTCACAATCTTATATTTAGAATAATTCAATATGATATGTCAATCTGCAAACAATAGTCTCTCTGTCAAGTTCGTCAATTTTAATCAGGAAATAAACCCAAAGTATCAATGAAAGTCCCTGATATAGAAAACTCAAAGAGAAAATACTACAGACAGGTATGTGCTGGAGGTATATGGTGTATAGTAAGTGCTGGTATTAGTATAAAGGTAGATGTTAGATTGAGGAATGTTACAGCATGTTCATACACTAAGTCCACTTACACCAATCAACTTCAACTTATACTATTATGTTACTGTACGTAAACCTTGTATTAAGCAGCCAATGTCTTTCAAATATAGTCAATGTTCAATTTAAGTACGATATACCAAGTGATATGTAATACATTTTTTTTCTCAAGTCGACACGAATGTTCAATATTGTCAAGTTTCACTGCAAAATAAGACTATTTACTGATGTAGTCTTCTAACACAGCATATATAAACATATACATATAATTTACAATTCAACTTACAATAATTATTTGACTTAATTCAATGAAAACATTCCTCTTCCATGTTAACCCGAATAATCTAGTCGTTATATATAACTCTCCCGAAAGTCTCGCTGCATTACCACATCCAGCGATAGTGCCGATAGAGGGCTCAGTATTATTCGAGTTAATTCCATGTGCACAGGATTTAATCCAGCGCCGTTTACATCTAAACCGAAAGTTATAATTTAAGTCTGCACATGGTGATCACTGTAATATTATCCGGTCCAAAGTTCCAGAACAAAATCCACTCCGTCTAAGTTGAAAATAGAATTGCGTGGGCGCCATTATGTAGCATTATTACGTTTCCTCCAAATAATAACAACACGTTTTCTGTAGGGTTCTTCTACTTTTATTTACTTATACACAAATATTTCACATATCTTATATAATATCCCTCACATGAGGTGTAAAGGATTTCTTTCATTAGATCTCCATAGGTGGTGAAATCCATTCAATGTGACCTTAGAAAAGAAATAAGATCTCCAAATATTTCTGAATTCCAGCTCTAAATTTCAATGTTGTACATCAAAAGCAATATGGTGTCATAGAAAGCTTAAGACAATAGACAAAAGAATATACCGCCAAAAAAAGAAGTGACCAACGAAGAAAAAGTAAGAGTGCGGTTCAACGAACCATGAATAACAATGATTTAAGTTAAATATGGCAGAACCAAAAGTATATGTAGTCCTTGCCGTGATTATGTCATGTCTGTCAAACAGGTCTATAGTAAAATAAATTAATCAAAATATTATCAACATACATAATTACACTTTGTAATTAATCTGTAATAAAAGAAAGTAATATAATTCCGTTTAATTAAATTATTACCCATGACAATACTGAAAAAGAATAGAAATACAAAAACTTATAAAATGATTAAAATACAGGCTATCACATAGCTACGGATTAGTAAAAGATGATCATAGAATAAATTTGACTTAATTTAGAACTACAATATTTTCAGAAAATATCAAATTTATTATTAGACAATTTGCAGCCGACGTAGAAAAACTCCCCTTGGTGATTTTTGTTTTTGTTTTTGTTTTAGTTTTTGCAGAATCTACGCGGGTATTCTAATATTTTTATTTTAATTGTTCATTGATTGATGACAGATAACTGTTTGGTCTTTATTTCAATAAAAATTACTTACTTACTTACTTACTTACTTACTATTTACTAGGATCGATCAAAACTTTGACCAATACAACACGGACGTACTGAAAGGACTTTAGGCTAACATGGACTATCTTTAAGGACAACTTCTGTTTTTTACCACTGTGAATGACTCAATGACAACTCGGGTCATTTTTTGTACGTATGGGCATTATATGTCACGCCTAACTGCATTTCACTGTCAAACTCCCGATTATTGACATTTCGTTATATATGACTTACCAATTTAAAAGTTATTCAAAAACAATTCCTGTCTAATCATCCAGGATTATTTGTACCACAATATTCCTAAAGTTCTACAATATATGCATCAATAAAAACGAATCTTGCCACCATTCATCGCCATGTTAATATTTTGTTTTAATCACGTCATATTTTACGTTGAAACAAGTCAAGGATAGCATTGGGGTCGTATTTGGGTCACAACTGACACGCAAAGATGACAATGTCGACATAAAATCAATATTTTCAATACGCATAGTACACTACAATAACCAGAATGGGGAGATTTCATACATGTACGCTGTTAATCCAAGTTTGACATTTGTACACCTTCTTTGCTAGTCCCTTTTGGCTCTTTTTGACTTTTTTTTTATCTCAGAATCATAAGAACTACAGGTATGTCTGAAGGGAAAAACCTTAGCAATATCAGACTCGAAATGAAATACATAATTTTGGGCGTTGACCACTTTGCCCTCTCGTATATTTTAACTGATAAATTACAACAAATTTATTGAAACACTTAAGAGAAGACGTTTTTAAAGGAATCAAACTGCATAGAAAACAAAATACAGAAAACAAAATGCATACAAAAAAATCGTAAAATAAAAACATTTTTTTTAGATATTGGTCAGTTTTATAGACTCCCTATGACCCTTTCTATCTCGGAAGCATTTTTTTGGATGATGTCTAGACATGCATTGAATTAGCAGATGAGTAGAAGTGGACCAGAAAGTGGGGAACTAGTTTTGAGAGTGGACCAGAAAAAGTGGACAGGTTTCAAAACTGATAAAACAAAAAATGAAATGATATTGAAAAAAAAGGCATTTTAATGCAGGCTTCTATGCTAAAAATCCAGCTTTTTTTATTTTGCCAAAAGGGGGAGGGGAAAGGGGGGGGGACATGTCCCTTGCCATCGGCTCATATGTTTCTCATCAGAAAAGATAGTCGAACATAGACATTTTTCATTTTTATACAATTTTTGCATTTATTATTTCTTTAGCTCAGATAATAAAACAAACACTTTCTAACCATGATGTGCTGCATGGAACAAGGAACATAATGCATTAGTTTTTCCTTATTTCTGTTAGTGTTAATTATTTCTATCAGTGGCCATTTATTTATTCATCTTACTACCCAAAAAGAAGAAAAAAAAAGGAATTATACAAAATATCTATAAATACAATGTCAAAAAAAATATACAGAAAAGATTATCCAAGATTATTTGTACCACAATATTCATAAAGTTCCACAATAAATGCGTAAATAAAAACGAATCTTGCCACCATTCATCGCCATGTTAACATTGTTTTAATCACGTCATATTTTACGTTGCAACAAGTCAAGGACAGCATTGAAATCGTATTTGGGTCACAACTGACACGAAAAGATGACAATGTCGACATAAAATAAATATTTTTAATACGCATAGTACTCGGTACCGCAGTGAATGCAAGGTAAACATTTTGATTGGTTGATGTGATAGTCTAAAAATATAAACCCTTACATCATGGAGAAGTGAATGTCTAATCTAAATATAGTAACAACATTGACACATAAATTAGCAGATTGTAATACGTGAATTTACGGTTAGCAGTATTATGGGCACAACGCGCAGTTGCGCGGTGGTCCCACGACCAAATGAACCCAATACTAATCTATGTATGTTGTATACGGCATGATTTTTAATGTTTAAACACTGATTTTGTTGACAGTACCAATACAAGAAATATATGTTTAATTTTATCGACCATTTACAGTTTCATTTCTGTGAGTGTTTGTATAGAGAGGGGCCTCAGTGCATGGCTTTGACTGTGTCTATATTGTTGATAAGACAGCCCTGACCGTACGTCATTCATTATTTACACTTCATGAACATGTATCGGCTGTACACCACATGAAGAGAAGTGGAAATATTTCGTAAAAAATGTTGTTGTACCTATTTGCTAAAAAAAACAAAAGTATGGGACAAAAAACACTTTTTTCCAAACAATCTAAAAGAGGCTACAAACGATTATTTTTTATATGTTTTAGACAAGTGTCTATTGAAGGGATACAAACAAGCCTCATTCACCAACCATCCTGTTCACAGGAGATAATAGATAATGAAAATCCTGATTTTTTGCGTTTTTTTGAAGATGCGAAATGAGTCTGTATGGTTGCCATGGTAACAATAATTGGCAAACTTGTACTATCTGTTCATATACCTTAATTTTTAGAAGATGTCTTCAACATCACTAGTATGTAATTATATTATGATTTTTTTTAAATTTATTTTGAGAAATCTGTGTGGCAAAAATGCAAGTTTAGTGATTTTAAGACTGAAATAACAGGGGTTTTATGATGTAGATGTTACCATAGCAACCAAAGTCAATACATGCGTTCTTTTATTATTTTGGTGAGTTTTCCATCAAAATGCAACATATGAACCATATAAACTCCAATTTTGCAACTATCAATAAATCACCCACTGCTTGATCCTTAGGTGGAGTCATACTTAAAAGACCATACTTTCATTTTACAGACACCGGAGTCTACTACCCCCTTTATAATGATTGATACCACCCGCGTACTAGTACTGGTTAGTCTTCAATGTTTGCACTGTCCCTAATCCAACAATAAAAGATTCCATCCCTTTTTTCTCGTAATGTTCTATTCTACTTCATTTAACTTTACAGTGGATGTCATAGGGGATATAAAGGTATTTTTAGTATCATTTAATTTCAAAAACTTCTGTCCTCTTTATAGGCCGTGCCTACTCATATTAATTTAGATTAACCTCACGTGACTTTAAAATCGGAAAACCCCTACTTTTAATTTTAGCGTCACGTGAGGTTAAAGTAATATTACACCAGTTTTGGTTGAAGAACATTTTACCCTGACAATTCAATTTGGAATACGGCGGTACCTTTACTAAGCTATTCAGGCTTGTTTCAAGTCGAAATATGTTCCCAACAACTAGAAATCTACAAATCCGTGTGCATGTTGTTCGTCCTCGCCATGATTGTGGAGATTGATTAACTTTCGTTTGTTTTGTTCCGGTGATTTTCGATCATAACCTCGTGAGGAAAAGTTTGGTCCGATAATTCCCGATCATGACCTCGTGAAGAAAAGGTAAACAATCATGGATGCTGAGGTAAGCACGCACACATTCCTGACAATGATTAATAAGGAATCTGTCTGTTTCATGTCATGTGAACCATTTTTTTGTTGTTGTAATTATTCTTTTACACGGAATATATATATATTTTTTTCATCAACTGAATATTGCGCATGAGCGATAATCTCCCCGAAAGAATTCAAATCTTGTGTCACGCGCATATCATTTGCATTACTGTAGTGGACAACAGAATTATCTGCTGTCAAATATTTTGCGATTTGCTCTTAAAATCTGCTTTTGAGCGGATTTTTAATGTTATGCAGTTGATTTTAGTTGAAATTAAGTGACATATAAATTCCACGATATTTGCCTTTCATATTGCTTTAATATAACGTTCCAAAGGCTCATCTAGATCTGCAACGATCTAAATTAATCTTTCCAGAATTCGTAAATATTTCTCGTTACCATGTTTAATGCCAATTCATAAAACATGCCCCAGAGGTCATTAATAACATTTTAATATAATAAAGCAATTACTGACTTTCATTTCGATTAATATAATGATCTTTCGTTCCAAGATGTATGATATATCCTTATAATAATACATTTCTCTGACGTCACACTATTGTTCGAACCGTGGATTATTTTTAAGAATCTACAGTTTATTCTTTTGTTCTTGAATATATGAACTTTAACCTTTTACTTTTTTAGGCTTAAAAACGTGTTATACATATTGTGGCACTTTCGGGTATCGAACCGCTGCTGGGCTTTTTAAACACAGGCGGTTTGCTACGTAACACGCACGGATACTTGAACATCGCGAATGTCGCCTCGAGGTAGATTTTGCAAACACTTCTGTACAGATAAAATTCCGGGCAAGGATACCGTTCACACAAAACCCATTTAACTGTACAGAAGTGTTTGCAAAACTGACGGGTTTCCATGCAATGAATGTATGCTAACAATGAAGTATGGTATGTGGGCCCTTCGGTGAACTACTTGGTTTTGTTAAAATTTAAAATTGTACAATTGCATAAACCTACCTCGAAGCGATGTTCAAGTATCCGTGCGTGTGAGGTAGCAAACCACTCGTGTTAAAGTCTACCTTGACTTTTAAAACTTCCATCTAACCACTCGGCTACGGTGACCACATTGATAAATTCTATAATTAGTATATATAACTCTTGATAGTAAGCTTTGTTAAAAAAATATCAACAATTTGCTGGAAAAAAAAGCAATTGATCAATATATACAAGACACGATACAAGTATTTGAGTTCTTACATAATTTATGTTCAGAACTGACAAGTAGTCTCGCAATACAAAAACAACCAACGAACCGACCACAATTTAACAAATCAGACAGACCACAGATGAACATTTGGGGACACTTGAAAGACCTTGAAATATCTAAATATAAACGATTCTATTCACTTTAAAGACCTTGAAATGTCTATATATAAACGAGAATCAAAAGCACGGATGCCGATAAAATTTTGTTGTTTATTTTTTTGTTAATTGTGGCTTATTTAGATTTCTGAATATTAAAAAGGTGAAAATATAAAATGAAAACACTGTTGCAGATATAAATGTATTATGTAAGAGAATACACTCCAACTTGTAGATTCTTAAAATAATCAACTCGATCCTTACGGGTCTCGTTGATTATTTTCAAGAATCTACAGTTGGAGTGTATTCTCCACTATTTAACCTCAACAAAAGTCAATAATTGTACAGTATTGAGCAACACATAAATGAGCTCATGTATTGTGTGTCATCATGCAAATAAAAATAGATTATTGCTTTATTTGACATTATTGGACTTCTTCTCGTATTATCAATAAATTCCTGATGCAACATGGCCAAAGTGTATATCTGTATACATGTACAAATGTAAAGTTAAATAACTGACTTGTTGTAGTCTATGTTCGTCTAACGATTTTTATTAACAGTTAAGTAACTAAAACGCCATGTTTTCGGTAGATAGGTAGATCTCAAATAAACAACTGTTTTTTTCCAGATTCGCATGCTTTGGACATATTGCTAAAATAATGTCATTTACCTTATTTTGAAAAACATATGTCCGCATTTTAATAACTTATATTTTGTCAATGGTGTTAAAATGGAAAACAAAAGTACCTAATTTTAAAGGATGTCTGATATACTATATTATAATATGTTTTCTGTTTAATGGTATCAAGCATCTTCTGTTATAGCACCTTTGACCTTTGTGTCTCATGTTTGGAAACTGGTATGGTTACAATACTCCAAATCAATACCAAACACTATTCAGTGCCAATGGTCATTGTGTTTAATGTATCGCAAGGAAGTAATGCTGTCGACCGAAGGATAACGACTATGACGAAGTAGGATGACGACAGCGCCATACCATAACATTTAGATTCTTTCTTTCGTATAAAAAATTGATATCTTCAGGACAAAAGATTTCGAATTTCCATCAGTGTTAAATACCGTATTTGTGGAGCTCAAATAACTAACCAGTACTTACACGTGGTTATTAAATCTTCACTAAATAACAAAAGGGAGGGCGAGTGGGGATCAATAGTCAGTGAGCATACATTTAGGGGTAAGTAATTAAGGGTGTTGGAAATCATGACTAGTGTAATATGAACTGCTTATCCTTCCGGAACACCTATGTTCACCCCTGGTCGTGTTGCTCAATATTTAGTTTTCTGTGTATTGTTTTGTAGATAATTGTTAGTGCTTTTGTCCTTTTTATTTTGGACTTTGTATTATCTGTCCTCCTTTGATATTCGGATTCCGATTTCATATTTATTTTTAATATCATTTGGAATCTTACACCATTGCCTGTTAAATAATCAAATATTGGAGAAAAAAATTAAACTTTGTCTAACAAAGAAACTAATAATTGTTTCTGCAATGTTCATTAAGGAACAAATTTCACTGTTGGAAGTGAATTAGATACCAGAACAAATTTTACATAGGCGGAATAAATTTTCCTATGAAATAAGTTCCAGGAACTAATTTTTTATTTAAAAAGTTCCGACAGAATAAATTTTCTCTGAAATAGGTTCAGTCGGAACAAATTTCACGCCAGAACAAATATTTGGTTGCATATCTGTGTGTATGAACTCGTGATCAATAAGATGTCAATTTCCCGTTACTGCCAGCAATCGTGTTACTGGTAGATGACACGAATATCATCTGATATGGAAATCGTGTTTGACACCAGCATACATAAATAATTACAACTAACATAAATGAGAATGAACCTACTACAAAGGAACTGGGAAAGGGGGGAAACGAACCGAACCTCGCTTTTAAGGAGAAATACGGGCATTACAACATGGTACAAAGAACGTGAAGAAATATTCTTAGAGAAGAACGAAGACTGAAACAAGTTTAAACTTCAGGATTTACTTCCATTCCGTCATTAGTATGGAATTCGGGGAAATTCCTTTAAAAGTAAACACACTTTGTTGACAAATAAAATATATTTGAAAGGAAGTTGTAAATATCAAAAAGTTTCTAGATGATATTAATTCCGTATTTGAGTTTTTATAAACTACTAATGGTATTTTCTCATAGTAAACTTTATTAGAGTCGTAATGGTGCCCTTATATGGGTGTATTCGGGTAGTCCTATTGTGTCAAGGAAAACTGTATTGATACCGGCTACGTCTCGTCCCAATACAGTTTCGTTCGACAACGTATGACTATCCTTCATCATAATACAGGTTCAGAACACATCCATTAAATAACACTATAGTGAATATTCTCCCAGATTGTACCCCAATTCTAAAATTAGAATCCATTGACATGTCACACATCAGTGAAAGCTGTTTTCATTTTGTTCACATACAATAAAATACATTGAACATTTAATCGTTGATCAACATGTCTAGATTATCATGTTGCTTATTAAGTAAATAAACAACAACACTTGTCGTTTATTTACACACACACAAACGTGAGACAAAGAAATAAATAGTATTTTGTTTGTTTTGTGTGGGTGAACAATCTATATTCTATCATATAATTTTACAAATGTATATGAAAGAACAATATTAATATTTGAGACTTACCTTAAATGTTTTTAAGTGCCACTCGTCGACTGGTTCAAAGAATTTGATAGTGAAAGTAGGAGTTTTGGTATTTCCGGAATTGAATAAGAAACTGAATCATTGTTGAACAAAACAAAAAATACGAAACGAACTCTACCAGCAAAATTAAGGTAAATCTTTAGGTAATTGGAATGTAGCACACTTGAAAATAAGATAAAAAGATAAAAAAAAAAACAAAAACCACACACACACAAAGCAAAGACAACCAAAAAATAAAGACAAAAGAAAACCAAAACGAAACAACAATACAAACAAAATATTCAACAGTCACAGATCCGAAAGTGATTTGCTTGGTGCATAATGATAATATTATGTCTATTATTAGCTAAGCATTTTTACATGCACGAATGTGGGTATTTAAGTTATAATGTGTGCATATTGTTGAAGACGAAGATCCCAAGGACTACAGAGTAGCGCCTAGGGGGGAAATGGGAGGGACAAGCACATTACATACCGTTAATAAGTGAGTGAGCGATTGTTGCTTAACGCCAATTCAGCAAATTTTCGGTTATATCATGGCCAGAACAAGCTAATGCTCAATGTGATGATGGTGAGGTACGCTTTGTACTAGACCAACACGCTTAGTTGAATTTGTATAGTGCTAGTTCACTGAAACGACAGTCCGCCAATAGACATGTCGCCCCACGCGGACATATTATCCTGATTCCGAGCCGATCAGTCTATGTTCTTTATTCTTAATGATGCGTGCTTAGCAACGAAGCAATAAATACCTATTTATATACCAAAATTAGTTTGACCAGACCGAGAATCGAATCTAAGAGCTTAAAAATTCCGAGGGTGACGATAAACACAAATACCACACTATCCCTTAATAGTCTTACCATTGTTTGTCCTTTTGTCCATTTTCTTTTGGCCGCTGCATTTTCTGTCCTTCTTTGAAATACTTCCGGAGCGTCTGAGTTCATCCCGGGTTTTGTGGATTCGTTTTGCTCAATCTTTATTTTTATGTGTAGTGTTTTGTAGACCATTGTTTGTCCATTTTCTTTTGGCCACTGCATTGTCTGTCCCTCTTTGAAGTACTACTGCTGATCACCCCTTTGGTATTTTCAAAGTTTCCTGTATCACCGACTATAATGAACACAATGGTTGTCATATAAGAAAGAGGAACTGTGTTTCTGTGTAATTGTGTTTTTTTTTTATTTATTTTGTTTGTCTTCGTTCTGTGTCTTGTGTCCAGTGTTGCCATCTTTGTCTCTTTATTGCCCATTCCTGATTGCCCTTCCTATTATTTTCTAACCTTTATACAACGTATCATGTAAAATCAGCATTGAAAGAACGGTCATCTACAGATCACATGTTATGAACAGGACCGTATTCGTGGCTAGTATATATTTTTGTCATCAAGGTAGTTAGATAATAGTTCTTCAGATTGATACTACACGTATAATACATATTGTTCACAATGCTTGGGAATATATTGGGTTAAAGTTCGGACGCGAAGCAAATATATTTTATCGGAACAGTTCCACCACAAATATGTACTCGAACGATGTGGGGTGATCTTGTATATGTTGATGATACTAGTACATGTAGTTTGAAGAAAATCGTAGTACTCTTTCGAAGAAATATACCAACATTGAAATAGACAAGATCATGACCACGGATAAAGACAGACCGTCGGTTACACTGCATGTCAATGTGTAATAGGGTGTTCATCCATTTCAAAAATAGCAAAGGAGGAGTTTTTTGTTTATTCCACAGCACCTGAGTTCACTCTCGGTTTTTAGTGGGGTTCGTGATGCTCAAACTTTAGTTTTCTAGGTTGGGTTTTACAGATCATGGCTTGACCATTTGTCCTTTTTCGTTTGGTCATTGTATTGTCTATCTTTCTTAAATTTACGGCTTCTGAATACCCCTTTGGTATCTTAAAATTTTCTTTCAATCTATCATCACCTTAATGTGATATTTTATCATTGATCATTAATCCTTGTTAATAACATTTTTTCTCCCATTATTACGGCGCTTTAACCCTGCTAAACCAGTGGTGGAAAAATATGTAATTAAAATGTGATTAAAATGTCTCGTGCCTTTCCCCGCATTAATTTAAAGCGCATTAATTTCAAATTTTGAAATAAAGTTCGTGTTAAATAATGGGAGAAGCAAATTCTCCTTCAGTTGCCCATGTGGGTTACGATATTTCTCCACTTTCGAGAGTTAAATAAAAAAAATTAACCACTCGCCTAAGGGTTGTGGTTACAATTTTTAATTAAATCTCTTGAGTGGAGAGATATCGTAACCTATGGGCAACTGAAGGAGAATCTATATATATACAACAGGTAACAGGTATGCATCATTTTAAATTGTAATATAAATTTGTGAAGGCTATACTGAGATATGGGTGTTTGTCGGTCTACTTATACATATTTGAAGCTCTTAGAAAGCGGCAGGGGATCAGCTGCCGCCGTATTGTCTCTTGTTAAATCCGACAATGCTATAGTTTTCTATAATCATTTACATCCTCTACTTTCGAGTTCTCATGAGATCATACCGAGCCCCCCCCCCC